>VRMD01000121.1:0-41000 GCA_009872375.1 Sminthurides bifidus
GAATCGCAAATACTGCGCTGAAATTGCCCACGGGGTTTCAGCGAAGAAAAGGAAAGCCATCGTCGAAAGGGCTCAGCAACTGTCCATCCGTGTGACAAATGCAGCTGCTCGTCTCAGGAGCGAGGATAATGAATGAAAAATGTATTGTGAACTACATGACAGGAAATAAAAATAATTTGAAATTATGAATTTGTGTAGAAGAACTTTTTACATCCGAAATGTCATTGAATGCCCACCAAGGATATCAGTATGCTCATCCGTGAACCATAGGATAAGAAAACGAAAACAATCGATCTCCACTTCAATCCCTCATAATTCACAGGAAAAATAATCGAAATTACTATGATACTATGTCTAGTAACTTTGCCGATGTTTACCAAAATTATATTTTATTCAATTCTCAGTGGGCTCAATAGTAAAAATCGACACCATCCTTAACATTGTAAAATCCTGAGGAGGAACTTAGATCATAAAAATAAAAATTATGGGACTTAATCGATTCTCTGTCCACTAACTCTTCTTGATCTTCCGACTCCTCAGAATCTTTAAACACAGGCTCTTCCAATACTTCATAGATTTCATCACTCCCATTCCTTCTTAGTTCTTCTTGATAGAAAACCTCAAAAGCAGCTAATTCGTCCTCATTCAGCACATCCCTTGTACACACATGAAGAAACTTATCCGTGCTGCAGCACATAATGACATTAGGCGTGAAGTATCTGTCTCGCTCAAAGGGCACTCTTCTTCTTTCCTTCTCAGCTTCAAGTTTCAATAGTTTATAAAAGGAAATGGCTTTGAACAACCCTGCTCTAATTAAGAACTCGTGTCTAATCCTGACTTCATTGACGCTCTTTTTTAGAACCTCGCACTTACAAATGTCGGAGGGTGAGTGACTGTAAACTTTCCATAACAAATCTATCTTTTCCTTCAAAACCGCTTCATTGTCCACCACAACCGCTGGACAGTAAATGAGTAAGTTAACAAACTCTTTACCGGAGAAATACGAGCGTAGAAAATTATGCGCTTTGAATACTTGACGCCAATTCAATGCCATCAGGTCAGGTTGCTTGTAAAACAACTTTGCCCGATCCTCTTCGTTAACTCCGATTCTACGCCAGATTTTCGCTGATTCAGGTAATAGCTCATGATACCTTTGCATAAAATCCGGATACTTAACGATTATCTGCAAGCAAGGAGCCAGAATTGTTAGAGCTGAATTGAATTTATCACATTGTGATGTGTGGAAGCTCCCCAAGAATTGCATTTTCGTAATGAGCGAGTGAATGTAAAAGAAAACTTTAAGAAGTAAAATCCTTTGTACAAACACATTTACTCACCCTAGCAATTCTCGTTGGGCTGAACCCATAAAGCGCAGCTTCTGTCATAGCTGTTCTCAAGTCTTCAGGGTCGATTTCTTCCAACTGCGGATATTCCTATGGACCAATACAGAACACTGACATCTTCTTGAAATATTAATACTCTGCTGTAAAAGCTTCTCATATATTTCTTATAAAAATATCACGTTTGCGCAAATCTACCTCATAAAGCTCCTGCAACCTGGTATCACCGACGGGCTTATACTCTACAGGTAGCTTGAATTTTTTCTCATGCTTTGGTTTCTTAGTTTCCCAGAAAAATTTCCTTCGATTCCGCTTGTTGTTTTCTTTCACCATCGCTTCCGTGTTTGCCAAAGTACAGTAAAGTCTAACTCTCGTAAACATTGACCAATCTGGAAGCCCAGGCCAACTGCCACCTGAATTCCAGCGGAACCACGGCAATGTAGTGTCAGTCACGCCACTGGAATTCATTCTTTCGCTCACATGAACTGAATTGCAGCAAGCACTGGTCTGAAGTCTTTTCCATGCTTTATGCCTTCCGGTGCTGGATTTCATTATGCCATAAAAGCCCCCATAAGGATTCCCAAGACCTTGCTTCCAAGCTCCTGCCGCGGTTGAAGTAAGCGACATTATGATCCAGCAAAACTCGCAGATACTCCAACTCCGAATCACCTGTATAACAATAAGAATGCTATCAGCCATAATGGCATCAAAACAATGTCATCAGTCTCTTTTGCCAGATTCCACATGCAACAAACAAAAGCATAGCGCCATAACTAGAGGCGAAGTTACGAGATTAGTAGCTTTCATTTTCAACCGCTATCACAACATTTTCCAGTAACATTGTTTACCGTTTTAGCTCAAGTCGCAAAACTGCTGGTAAATAAAATATAATTTCCAGTCCAAACAAAGCTATTCTCATGTGTCACGTCACGTGTTTCAACCTATTATCAAACCACACTCCGTTTCCGCTCCCATTCTTAATATCTGATCTTCACCCACCTCAAAAACTTCCAGTCAGCTGAGTTTTTCCCGGCTGCTACAACGTGCAACCTGAGCTGTTACTTGTCTATTCCACCATTATTTCAAATATTAGCGGAAACAATCGAAAATTGGAGTAAATATGCATAACCAGCAGTCGGGCTTTCGCACCTGAGTTTTGGCATGCAGATATCGCTATGTGGAAAACTAAACTTTTATTATAGTATTCGCTAGCGCACTGAATAACACCAAAACACATGTATTTCAATGGTTCCACGAGAGATCGTACAATAATGCTGCGCCCGTTCGTAGCGAAATACCGGCAATGAATGAAGCTCCACCCTCATGCAATCCGCCCGATTCATTGGAGCTGCTCCTTCTTCCGCAGGTTTTATATGGCATTTAAAGGTATGCAGTGCCGCAGTGACGTCGCACATCTCTACATTGACGTTAGTCTGGTACATCCTAAGGATTTTCATCCCTAGGAGTTCTCCAAGGGAGGTTTAAAAAATAAGATTTCTAAAGGAAAATACAACTTGGTTGTAAGAATCACTGAAAATTTGAAGCTACGTCCATAATTTCTGTTTTTCAACAAAGCTATTTTGAAATTATTACAGAAAATATCAAAAAATTTAGGGGATCATTTTTTCTCAAGTGGGTGAATGAATTGCCACAGTGCCGAACTACTCCGTTGCCTGGAAAGTCATATGAGAAGGGTGGGAGAGAGGAGTTTCCAAGAGAAAAGTTCGGGAAAGCGGCAGTATACGGCCGTGAAGCATGGTCATACATATTTGAAGTGTCATTCGGACTGTGACTAGCCAGCATCCGAAATTCCGGAATGAATGCGGGTGAGAGCAAAGGAGTGCGAAAGTGAATTGTTCGTGAGAAAAGACCTACGGATAACTTTGCCGTTCCTTCTGAGTCGAATAAACTCATGAAGAAGGAAGCTTTCCATCACTGGAATCCAGCTTAAGGTTTGGCTGGTTAGAGCCGACCCAGTGAAGAATTTGATTTCATTGATTGATCATTTATTCTCTCAATCTCATCCATTGCTTCCATTTTTTGCGAGCTGAATGTGGCCACCTTCAGGAGGTTGATTGTTAGAAAGCCCTTCATCGTACTCATCAGACACTTTGATCAAAAGGAATTTGAAGCACAAGAACATTCGTAGTGCTGGCCATAAGCAGTACAGAAGAAAAGGAAAGCGATAAATAATTCACAATACTCTTGCACCACATAGATCGATCGACATTCAGTCGCAGTTTCCATTACAATTTTTGAACTTTTATGATTATACGGGTTCCGCAGAACAAGACTGAACATTGATGTCACTTTTGTAACCAACTTAAAAGTTGTTGTGATACTTTATCATTGGATGATTGGGTCTGCGGTCTCATTCTGATTTTCCAATTAGTTAAAGCATTTTTTAATGTTGTGAATGTGTAATACAAATACTCTTGACGAAAGTCTTACAATTGGTTGTGTGCCGAAATCAAAAGACTTGGAAGTTTCACTTCGTTTTATTACTCGCCTAAAGTAGCTGAAATCCCTTAAGTACAAAGTCAGCGGAACGGTTTATTGGACCTTAGAGGAAACGTTCGCGATTCCAACATTGCAACCAACGCTATTTAAAACAGGTAAGTAGCCAAAAGTTTCTTCTATCCTAATTTCACCAGAGGCGTGGCAAGTACCGAAGTCCATCTATGCATTTGTAGTTTCAGCCATCACTTGTGCAAGAGATCGTACTGCGGCTGATAGTTTTAACCGGGTTAGTTGTGATTGAAAATGAAGAAACTGTTACATCGGCGATTCCTGATGAGAGAAATCACCTTGATTTTAGTTCAGATGAGTTATTTGGATATTTTTAGCTAGCAATCATAATTCGTAATAAAAACGGAGTACAGTAGAAAGTAAAGGCAAGGCAGTGTAGCGGAAATGAGGCACTTGGAGTAAGGTCGGGCGGGTTCCCGCAGCTACATCCGGTTCAGCAGACTGGAAGAGAGAGCTAGTATTTGATATGCGAATGCTTAATGTTTTGCCTGCATGGCATATGGGTTGAATGCCGCAATGCGTTATGCGTTCCATTGGACCAAAACTTTTAGCGAGAGACAGGAGTGATTTATTTTTCTGACCAATTTATTCTCATTGACAGGGGGATATGATTACTGGTTTGCCATTGGCTTTCTTGAGAGGGTAATGCATTGGAATTTGCTCGAGGGTCAATTTAGATATTGATACAATTTTCGCTGATCAAACGAATGCTGAAGGATTGGTTTTTGACTCATGTTCGTGTTCGCGTTTGTATACCCTGATATGGGAGTGAATAGGGAACTGAGAGGGAGATTGTCAATTGATGACGATGAACGATAATGAATGATCACTGATCAGATACTATGAGGAGCTGAATGACGAAAATGTTTTCATTCTACAGATCCAGATCTGGAATCAGGACCACAAAAATATCGAGGCGCTGAAGTTGAATAGTGTGTGCTTAAAAGCGCTAAGTCCGACTTTATTAAAAAGACTGAACGCAAGTCGATAACCGATTAGCGAACAGAATGAATTACGAAGCAGAAGAAGACGATGAAGTCAACTCCGTTCTGTGGGTTGGGAACTTGGATAGTAAAGTTACGGAAGCTATGATCTACGAATTGTTTTTGCAGGTAAGATTCAGCATCAAGGATAAACAAAATTAAGAGTGTGGTATCAAACGCATTGCATCAGTTGGTTATCTTATTACTGAATCCGGCTAATCCTTATATGAATTGCAGGCAGGACCAGTCAAAAACGTGCACTTTCCTAAGGGACAAGATGGGGCAAATCACAAAGGATATTGCTTTGTGCAGTTTTACCAAAATGCGTCTGTCCCTTACACAATGGAAGTCATGGAAGGTGCAACAATGTTCGGGAGAAAGCTGAAATTGCAACCACGACCTGGATCGATTCACCGGAAGGTAAGCCTCTTTTTTATGATCGGATGAATGAGCTTTGTGATATGATTCGGGTAGTTCGAACCATGGATTTCCCACCTTCAAAATGCAATCCATCGCGCTGATTTTGAATGACACCTTGTTTTTATAGATCATGGATCAGAAAATTGCACAGAAGAGACAAGAGATTTTATTGCAGCAGCAGCAGCCACATTTAATTCCACAGCAGCCGCAGAATCCGGTTTTATTTGGGCTGGGTCCGCCTCCTCCGCAAACTCCACAACTCGCTCAAATTCAAAACATGGTGATCTACCAAAATCAAATGTTTCAGCCGTACAGTCCTGCTCAAAATGCGAATCATTATCCCGTGGCAGCCTTCCAACCCCATGTCGGACCACAGATTGTTCAAATTCAGATGCAGCAACAACAAGCACAACAGGCACCAAATCCACCACCAACATCTCAGCAGCAATCTCCCCGTCATTTTCAGCAACAGCAGCTAGGATATTCCTTCATATCTTCGCCAACTCATCGCATTCATTCTAGTCATGTTTCACCATTGAACAACTCACCAAATTTTCCTCGGCATCCGCAAATTCAGCAACAGCCACATCAGCCCAGAGCTAACAACCCTGGTGGTGTGCGGTCTCATCGGCCAATGGCTGCCATTACAAACGGGCACATTGTGAACGGGAACCGTATTCCTTACCAACCGCGTCATGGTCACCCCAACGCCGGAGCACCCTTGCAGCAACAACCGCCAGTTCAGCTTCACCAGCAGCAACAACATGTTCAACTCGTAAGCCCGATTTACCATCCCCAGCAAGCTATTTTATCTCCAGATCAAAGTTTTGCAGCAGCAGCTGCCGCAGCGGCTGCGGCTAACGGGGGACCCACAGGAACGCCTAACAATCCAGCAGGAGTGCCATTAGCGGGCGTAATGCCGTTGTCTCTTCCTTTAGGCCCGCATGAAATGCAATTTTTTGGTCGACCACCAGGGCCGCCACCACCACAACAACCGCCTCTAGTAGCATCTCCAGCAGCTGCAGCAGGTGCTTTGGGTATAGGAAATGGCTATCAAAATATTATTTACCATTATTGACCCTTTTTGCGTTAGTAATGCTGTTTTAATTGATAACCGCGCTGACATTGCTTTCAGTGGTCGGATACGATAGACTCATTTTTGTTGTCGCGTTATTATATCCAGAAATTTTCATAGGATCTCATACTGTTTTTAAAAGACACTAACGTGGTCTTCTCAAAACGAACGAATAAGACAAAGTACTGAGGAACGTTATACCTGGCAGTCATGGTAGCAATATTGCGGGATGTGTAAATCACGCCTGCAGCAAGGTTTCTTGTGCAATAAAATTATTTCGTGTCTATAATGTCGACAGAATGCTATTCACGCTTCTAGCGTGCTATACGAGTTTAATGTGGAGAAAGCGAATCTTGCCTGCAGGGTGAACGTACTCATTTGCAAAAAAAAATCGGTCTCAACCTCAATAATGTATGCCACTTATTGCTGCCATGGAAAAATGAATTGAAACACTGCCTACGGCGATGCAGATGAGTCGGTGGTGGAAAGTACGATGCTATAATTTTACACCAGGTTTCTTCAGTATGTGGGACAAAATGTCAACAGTTTGAAACTCTGAATGAATTTTACCAGTTTGCCAACGCATAAGCAGGTTTTCGTCTCTCTTGAACTTAAAGTTCCTTATATTGAGTTTCCCACTTCACAATTACAAGACTGTCAACAGTTTACTCATGTGATTCAGTTAACTGCTTGTTATTATGTACCTACCACACTGTTCCATTCCAGCAATGGATTGTTTGTAGACAGTTATACTTTAACTTATTTTGCGTTGGTGAGATTAGTACATTTACAACTCGTACACGACGTCGTCAACGTATCCCGGTTCCCTCCAATGTTTTAATTCATATAATTTATTCTAATTTGAGATGCTGTAAGAATCTGAAACATTCGATGCAATCCGCAATGGACTGCTGTGTGATACATAAGAAATTTCTTGTCATTTTGTTTGTGAGCTGATTCTTAAGGTTTAGCGGTTAAGATTATTTGTAGACTATGTATTTGAGTAAGTTTTAGCTTATTTATTCTTCTTTTACCTGACTTGAAGATGTGAAGGTACTTCGTGGAACCCACTCTTACCTGTTCTAAAAGAATGTAAAGTGAAAGTGAGATAAGAAAAGACTCATTCACAAATTGATATTACAAACAATCTCACAAGCTGTTAAGTTTGAATCTCTTGCTGAACTCTCAGCTGGGATGAGTTAAGAAGGAAAATGCAATAACTACTCTGTTCTAAATCAGAAAATACTATTAAGATGCCTTAGGCAATTAGTTTCCTCTACTTACATTATCTGTATGAGTCAAAAACCTCTCGTTACGCACTGTCAAAGTGCTCCTTATACGGCGGCGAACGACCACGAGAAGCTGTGGCAGTCTTGCCCATTGGCCCATATATAACAGTGCCACTTACTCTGCTCTGGTACGAAGGTACCCACCTACCTTACGTAGAGTACATGCGCTTGTGAAAAGTCCAGGAAAATCAACTTTCTCAGATACTTGCTTTAATCTTTGAACTTTTAGCATCTCTACATATGTCGAATCTGCAAATTTCTGCTGCCGCAAGCAAACCACGTAATACTACTATATTTTGCAGTTTCGTGCAAAACTCCAATTTAGTAAATATGATACTGTCAGCAAAACGTACTGCATTTATAGAATGTTTTTAGAATAAAATTATTCCCAATGCTTCATATCTTGTTTGGTTACTTTCACTTGGATTTGGATCTTGCATCTAAAAAAATGTTGCTCTAGGAACTCCTACGTTTGAGTCCATGCGCTATTTACAAAATTAGTTGGCTATTTTACCTTCAACAAGAATCATTGAAAGTTAATCAAATCATCATGAAAGTTTAAAGTGGAACTAAAGTAAACTATATCGTTTTCGTCACAGATTTTAGATCTGTTACCTGAGGACATTAAATAGTACTTCTGCTCTGCTACTATTACTTAATTACTTTCACCCGTTCAGAGTTTGGTAACTCATAATCATTAAGTGTAAGAATACTTAGTGTTACTAATTCGATCAAATCAAGTTATTGAGACCTTGCAACTTTTTCCTGGGACGCAGTTTTGATTTAACAATGAAGAAAAAGTCTAAGCCGAAAGTCTATTTAAGGATTTACAGTAATCTCCGCCACAGTTGGCCATGCTTATGAAAATTCATGGCTTCAGTCTGCCACTCCTCCTTATTGTTATCAGTGTTAGTCATGCTGTAGATGATTGCTCAAGGAACCTCAATTCATGCGTGTGTTCCTTTGAATTCCTTAAAAATGACCTCGCTCAAGTTATACGGTTTTCACCCGCGGAAAAATTACCTCGCAGACTTAAAACGTACATTTGCCAACAGTACCGCAGACTCCCTCACCATTTGACCCTGGTCCAATCGGAATTACCGTTCGGCTCTTCCCCTACCCAGCTTGGCCGTGCCTCTCTTGACAAATTAAGTCGTGGTAAACCCTCACTTCAACATAGCGGGCAGCATTCGCGTATCCGTCCAAATCCTCGTCCGACCCTGCTGGACTTTCACCACCTGTCGCATCATCGAGCCAGAAGGAGTCCGCACAATTACCATGTCGAGGCTGAGGCCAGAAACCGTGATAAGGTCTCTCAACTTTACGTAAACATGGGCCATGAAGTGAGAATTCCTTGTCAGAACGGTGAAGGTCGTTATGTCAGAGATAAGCTGCAAGTTTTAGGATGGTACCATTCAGACGGCAGGCCTGTATTCGCACCGGGGGTAATATTTTCATTTTACTGCTTCAGTAGCACCGATTTCGCTTGATTCGCACTCGCACCTCCTTCCAGGCATTTACTTTTATAGTTGGTTCTGCCCTTCACCATTTACCTTGACGTTTTAGGTGTCCACTGACGAATTTTCGGGGGACTTGGTATTCCCCGCAGTCCAGTTGTCTGACATTGGAATCTACAACTGCTCCTTCAAAAAAATGACCAGATCTAAAGGAATAGCTGAATCTAGAAGTCATCAGTTATCTGTAGTTACAGACCCAATTAGCTGGTACCACGTGTCTGTGGACTACAAGTCATCTTTGTGTCACAAATCAGAATTCCACGACATCAAGCGAAGTCTTTCCCATTGGGTCAAGGAGTACATGTGCCCTATTTGCGTTGTCCATGACGAGTCAGCGAAATGCTTGCCGGGAGAAATGAGCCTAGAGCTCGCCGTTACCGCTTTCAACTTCGCTAACTACGTCCACCCTTATCCTGAAACATGTAGTAGCGAGTGTGAGCAACTCCTTGAAGCGCTTCTGTTACGAATCCTGAAAGATTCGTTGATGAAACTCTTTCAACTTCCAAGTAAGCCCGCTGCTAAGTCTAAAAGAGTAAGTGATGGTTGCGTTGTTAGACTATGGTTCAAATTACAGTATGGCTGCCACACGGTACAAGCCTTACCCCGCTTCCTGACACACCGTTTCTGGAGCAAATGGCAGGCTGCCTGGCCGGATTTGAGTTTCATGCTCCTTATTGCAGTAAGAGGATTTTTAAAGGATTCAGGAGCATGATCGTAAAATGTCTTGACCAGTCTGCAGATGATATGTCAAATGCAGTTCCTTGCAACCCTGGTCATTTCAGTGCCAAAGGAGAATCGGACTGCCCACCTTGTGAGCATGGTTCGTATCAGCCAGCACCAGGTGCTTCGTCCTGCATCCCGTGTGACCAAGGGCTCGACACTCGAGACGCTGGTGCCTTGGACGTGTCTGAGTGCATGTCGACTGTGAGTTAGATTTGTTTAAGGCCTGGACCCCGAGGTTTTTTCCCTGTGTGATTTGGCCCGTTGTTCCAACGGTACTTTTTGGCACTTTTCGACAGGCCTACATAAAGGCTGGAGAGTCGGTGGAGCAGAATTCTGCGTTGGTCATAGGGGTGATTTTTGTCGCAGTCCTATTTGTGGTAATTATCCTGGGACTAATCAGCTACCTGGTATGCTGCAAGGATTCGGAAATTGGAAAAACTCTAAGAGACAAGTGCTGTCTTAGCAATTGCTGTAGGCGTGTGGCAAAGTCCGAGAGAGGTAAGAAGTACAGTGCTATAAATAACTTGATTCCTTGAACCCGCTGCATCAAAGCCACGGCTCATTTCAATGGGCAGGTAAAGCGATAAAAGCCAAGATTGCGAAAAATATAAGCTATTCGAGATCAAGACTGAAAGAAAAACTTCGCAAATTAAAACGCAAGCTGAAAAATTCTCACCATGGAGAAAGTGATTACACCACATTAGAACTCTCTGCAGTCTCAACCGACTCAGAGACGGATCGTGATCCAGAACCCGCAAGTGTCCAAGCAGTTGACCGTTTTGTAAACCGTCAGCTTTCCCCACTCACATCTCCAACACAGTCGAATTCCGAAACTGAGTTAGAGAAAAAAACTCCCGTTCCGGAACCGGAAATGAAACAATCACAGTCGATGGAAAAGAGTAGACTCTCATTCAATCAACCAGTGCGTGAGAAAAAGGAAAGGGCGCAAACTCCCATGCCTTCTAGTCTACGCCACGGTTCTGTGGCAGTACAGGGCCAAGGCCACAGACAAAGCGCTCATAAATGTTCTGACGGTCACGACCAAAGCCAGCAAAATCGAAAAGATGTAGGAACGGAAACTCAATGTGAGCATGGACGCATTGACAGCACTAATGCTTTGAGAGGCAGCAATTTCAAAAACAACGGTAGGATCCACTCGCATTCTTCGCCAATCAAGTTAGGAAACAAGAAATCCGACTTGTTCCGCCAATGGGAGCTACTGTCTAGAGCGGAAACGGTGCATCGCCCGGGTAAGTGGTGGCAGTGAGATCCATGGAAACTCATTGTGCTCGAATTTGAGCTTTAGATTTTAGCCGACAGTCATTTTTGAAGTTGTCTTTGAAGCGCTTTAATTACCTCTTTTTAATTCAGACACACGGCACTCGCTGGAACAGAGGCTCAAGACAACTGAGGCTCCAGCTAAGAATAGTGACCACCATGGGAAAAAGTCGCAACGGCATCGGGCTTCTTTCGGTAGAAGGCCAGTACCACCGCCGTTACCAAGCACAGATTGGCACCACGGCTTCTAGCTTCTAATTCCACTCTAATCAAATTAAGCTATACATTTAACTTCAGCTCTTAAAGTTTACTTCGCATAGCGGCCTAGCTGCTCCGCAAGTCGAGGACCTTCACTACTTACAACCTCAAGATGAATATTGTTACTCTTTTTTTCTCATTAATAGTAGGTAATTATAAGTAGATTCGTTTTAGTTATTGGAGATAATTGGAGTTGAAACTCCCATGGTATACGTGAATGGCGATTTGTGATTGGAAGACGCCTATGCAGCGTATTCTATACTTCAGTTATTCGTTAATTTTTACTCATGTAACTTTCAGAAATAATATATTCCAGCGAGACTTGCAACGCTGCAACCTTGAGGTCCGTTGTTCGCCAAAGTAAACGTTTTAGGCAATTGTACCACCGAACTATATGCATAAGACAGGAGAGACTTCATCTCCGTAAAAGATTCGCTAGAAATTGCAAACTGCACAAAATGCTCGACAGCAATGCGATATCTCCGCAGATAGCCTGAAGCCCATAGGAGGTAAAGCACACAAGAACACGACAAGGATGAAAACGGCACCAAGGTTTTCCTTTTACTAACGAAACTGCTAACGCACGTAACTGTAGACAATTGGGAAAGTTTTGAGAATCAACTGATACGACTGTGTGGGCCTTGGAGATGCATTGTGCATTTTCGTCTGATGTATGTGTTTGACTTCACCATTGGCGCAGCGTGTTGCACAGAGTCGATTTAATCTCGCTTCCTTGTTTGTGGTGGACATCTATCAGTTTTGGTGCGCAGCGAAGTTCAAGAGAGAAAATTTTAGTAGCTGCATGAGTTCTGTTTTTTAAAGATAAAAGTTTTTTCTAATATGTAATTTCTCAACTGTTCTAAAATTAAAGTTGAGGTATTGTGGCCGACAATTTTTCATCTGTGGTGAGCTCGTTAGTATGTTAACGTGTGTGGTTTTACGTCTATTTAAAATAAAATTGAGCTAATTGTAGCAGTGAGTGGATGGTAGTTGTAGTTGAAGGTTAAGCACCAATTTACTGTAATTTACTCCAGTCTAGCCTCCAATACCAATGTAACCAGATGGCTACTAATGATTAATATTTATGTTAAGGTAAGGAAGAATGTTATTAACAGCACCGTAGACCATAGACAGTCATTCTGTAAGTGTAATGTAACCTTGAAAAGCCATTAATGTATTGATATATTTTTATTTTCAGAATTAAAAGAAAAATGACGTAGTAAACATTATATGTGGAGTATTAAATCCTATTCTGCTTGGGTTTAACAGTTTTGGAGAAGATAAATCAAATCGGTGTACGTTACAGTTCGTTTTATCAACATTTGACGGGATCAACCAGGATCTCTTTCCAGCATAACTATGAGTGATAGAGCATTGTCAATGTCCTTGGGTAAGTCTAAGCCTAGTTCTGGATAATGTAGCTAGTTACGTTATGAATCATTACTATAGAAATAACAGAGACAACATTTGTTTGTTTCGCCATTACTTTAGATGATTACATCAAGGATCAGAGAAAACTTGGAAAAAATAAAGGTGGGCGACCAGGACAGGGCCGTGGAGCAGGGTCCAGTAACCGAGGAAAATCAACAGTTAAGGTAAGTCGGCTTTACAGTTCTTTGCATTTTTGAAAATCAGTGGACCAGTTTTTGTGAGCCAGTGATCATTTCATTACGTGACGCTATTGCAGAACACACGATATTTTGTCCGCGGTGGTGGAGCTGGTGGTTCCCACCGCCCTAGAGGTGGCGGGCCTAGGCCAAAACAACCGCAGTTGAGAGGCAACAAGCCCATTGTAGCTAGAGGTAGAACAACTCAGTTTGCTGGAAGAGGGAACAAAAGGGTGAGGGCAATGGTTGGTGTTGAGGCAGTAATGTTGATAGTTTTTGTAGTATGTTTTTAGCATTAGCCTATCTTAAGGATATTTCCCTTACTTTTAGGGTGGCAGCAGCCGAAATACCAACTCGAGATTCAATAGACCAGGACCTTCCACAGTCACCTCTCCGCGGCAGGCCAAAAGAGGTTCCAGGCAGCTTAATGTGGGTCGGCAGACTCTGGCAAATCGAGCACAAAGATTTGGAGGGCAAGCCCAGCGATCGAGGTCTCAAAACACTGCCAGAAGAGAGGAATGGGCCGGTCGCTTAAAAACGAGGAAGAGCATGTCACGAATGAGGGTTAGACAGGCTGCAGCTCCTATCGTTCGAATCCCACGAGATCCAAGAACTGCTAATCAACGCGTGAGAAAATTGATCCAGAAGCGCATACAAAGGGCCCGTCTGACTCTTACTCGTAAACCATCACGTCCTTTACGCACTACTTTAATGCCGAAGAAATCGGTAAGTCAGTTACTATGATGATAGTTCACACTCGTTTCACATGGTCAAATAATCAAGAGCAATGTGAATAACATACGATTTGGTGATGACAGTCACGTGTTCTGACGAAAAACGCAAGACCAAACAACAGATTACAGGCGTTGCTTGCCCAGCAGAAACGATCCAGGGCCCAGATAGCAAGATTGACGAGAAATACTAGACGGTAAGACGGCTAATTGTGTTTTCTCTTTTTAGCGAAAGATACTGTACACAGTGAAATATTGAATCTTGGTGATTTTAGACTGCCAGTCAGACCATCTTCAAGCCGTGGGTTGGTTTTGGACCGAAGTAATGTTCGGATTCATGTCAGAAATGATGCAGCCAGTGCTTTTAGTTTTGACTCGAAATCTCCGTTCGGATTTGAACGAATAGGCCTGAGATCTGATGAGTTTGCCCCACGAGTACTAAGCAACACAAGAAGCGAAGTTTTTCATCAAGTGCTTGATCCTGACATTCAGAAGAAAATTGCGTTGATCCAAAATCGAGCACGAGCCACCAGAACAAATGCTGAAATTGACATCTTACCTGATTTCCGTGGACCTGTTAGCTCTTGCAGAGTAAATCCAGGTGACCGTTTCCGCATGTTGATGAACTGATGCACAGCTGAAGATGTGTTTTCGAGAGTTCATTTGTTTACCCTTTCAAAGCATTTGCTATATAGTTTCTTCTATATGATATGGATTTGAGCTATGACCGTTTGAGTGGTACTGGCAGTTGAACTTGGTTTTGTACTTAAAAGTTGATGCATTTATGTTAGCCATATCTTGTATGCCCGAGAGAACGGTTATGTCCTGGTAAGTGCAGTAATAGTGGAAATGAAAAACCAGATGACTTGTGAGCTCGCTTTATACAAGTCCAAACTGAGTTACTGTTGGTCTTTTTAGTCAGTAAGGATCCATGCTGGTTTGGATTGTTCTTTTGCATGGCATAATCGAGCAACGCGATAGTGCTAGATATTAGATAGTTATTGATCGTATCTGTTACTCCTGTTTTCAAGTCACTATTAATTTTAAGTATACCTTTTGAGAACCAGCTGTGTTTTACTAATAAATTGAAAGGAGGTTTTCGAGATAAATATGACCATTTAGAAATGCCAAATCTCCCCTTCTCAGTCGATGGAGGCCACTACCCACTACTTATGATCGCGGCAAACACTGTGCATCAGCCATGAGGTGGAGATGATTTTAAAGAATCGTGCGAGCAGCAACCACTAATAAGATCGTCGCTACTTCTGCTTCTCGCCTCAATTTTGAGCATATGCATATGATTCAATGGAATGCACGCAAGCTCATTTATTTAATACAAATCAAATTCAATGTACATAAAACATGTGTGGCAAAGTGCTCATGGTTCTTACACATTTGCTTCCAGATACAAACTTCAAACATCCTTCGCGTTTAATCAGTAGACGTGGACCATACCGTATGCAAAAGTCCAGCATAAGATGTAGGTGAACAGTGCCCCAAAGAACCCGTTTGTCAAAATTGCTCGCCGCGAGGTGAAATATCTTTCGTAGTTTGAACCAGCCTTTGCAATGAGCAATAACCACATGCCGAAAATCGCCAGCACGTAAAAACCAAATCCGTACAAAGCTGTTAAGCCTAATACGCCGGCACCCATTCCCGAGAAACATGCAGTACAGGTCCTGCAGTACTCAACAACTGCAGCATTGTGTCTGATGGCACCTTCGTTATACACCTTAACTTCGGACACTTTATCCTGCGTGACTGATTTTGTCCTTTGCATCTTTTCAGTGAGGATCTTAATGCCTAAACGAAATTCAATATTTCACACATTAATATTCAGGCTCAAAATTGAAAAGTGTGATAACAACGCTAGCTAACCATAGCTTTAAATGCATATTTCTACTTACCCGATACTCGAATCGAACGTGCTTAAGTTAATGGAGCGTTTCCTTAAATGGTCACGCTACGTATCAAAAGTCAAAGCAAGTCGAATCCACTAGTGGTCAGTCAATCTATAGCATCATTCTTTGGTCTCACCTGCTAGTAGCTTCTTTCAATTGCTAAAATTGAATTTAACACCAAATCAGAATCAGTTCATGCATCTGAAATGATATACTGTTATAGTAAAATCAAATAAAAAAATGTTTTGACAATGAGAATGAGGTCATCGGTTATAATCGATAAATCGTTGTATTTGCTTGCGAATAGCTTACCTGAACCGAAAACGCATGTTTCCAGTTGAAAATTACAGCTGTATAGTTGAAGAATTGCGAATTTTTTCTTGAAAAATTAAGGCGACAGAAACAATTTGCCGAAATAATTCACGTATTTTAAAAGGACCGCGTGGTTTCACCCATATGATTTTCATGTAAGGCCTATTTTATTAGGCCTTAACTTAATCGCTTGAACTTTCTTGACGCCCATACTGAACGCATTGTGCGAAAATATTTTGCAAATCCTTTCAGTTCCAGGAT
The DNA here is from genome assembly GCA_009872375.1 of Sminthurides bifidus. NCBI lineage: Eukaryota > Metazoa > Arthropoda > Collembola > Symphypleona > Sminthurididae > Sminthurides > Sminthurides bifidus. The sequence goes on from VRMD01000121.1 coordinate 16,225, forward strand.
ATTTAACGGTACTGCTGGAAGTAAAACGACAGGAGGTCTTGACCTTTACTGAGGGCTGACTTTACCGAAGTTGATCGCGAGTAACAAACAATATTTGACAATGCTGCCTGCAAGGATTGGAAGCCGAGCATGTAGAAACGTAAGTAAGGTTAACTTCTTAATGTCCATCAAGGCAGTCGTAGTACTAGTATTAGTGATAGAAATTTACAAGAACCAAACTTTGCAAATTTTCGATAAAATTGCAATATTTTTTACAGTACAGCACGTGGAAAGTAAGTGACTGAAGTAATGTTTCGTCGTATATTAAGCGAGACGTTATGTAAAAAACTTTCATTCATGGAATGACTTCCGACAGTACTCTAATAATTGTCATATTTCAGTTCTGGGGACCCAAAAGTTATTCCACTGAAGCCACATTTGAAACGAAGCCATATAAGCTTCATAAACTTGATCAAGGACCTTCAACTACGGTGACCGTAACCAAGGATGAAGCAAAGTCTTTGTAAGCACGAATAGTTTTTTTCATGTTATTGCTCAAGGCGACTGACACTCATTTTGGCTTATGCCTACATTTGTCTTTTAGCTACAAGCAGATGCAAATCATTCGTCGAATGGAGGCTGCTGCAGCAAATTTATACAAGGAAAAAGCTATTCGAGGATTCTGCCATTTGTACTCTGGTCAGGTAATAGGATGTGCATGTGTCGCTAAGACTTCTGTGAAGTTGCAGTAAAGCAATCGTTTGATTTCCGTGTGAAATCTTGATTTTATTTATCAAACCAGGAAGCGTGTGCTGTCGGCATAAAAGCTAGTATGATAGAGGCGGACTCTGTTATAACTGCCTACAGGTAAAGTATTACATTTAAGTTGTTGTAAAATCACGACATCTGAAAGGCAAGTTTTACGCGTATGGTCCTGTATTTGCAGAGCTCATGGCTGGACTTACTTAATGGGTGTTCCGCCGTTGGGAGTAATTGCTGAACTGTTAGGGAAAAAGAGTGGATGTGCAAGAGGAAAGGGTGGCTCCATGCATATGTACAGCAAAAATTTCTACGGAGGAAACGGAATCGTTGGAGCTCAGGTAAGCAAACTTGAGATAATTTTATTTTGTTGCAATATCCCTTGGATGACCAGGGGTAAGCACGAACATCTGACTCGCAATTTTCCAGGTTCCACTTGGTGCTGGGGTCGGCTTTGCCCACAAATACAAGGGCGACGGAGGAGTCAATATCGCTTTATACGGAGATGGTGCTGCTAATCAAGGTCAACTCTTTGAGGTGAGTAATTTGTAGTCATTTAACAGAAATTGAAGGCAACCTGTATCATTATTTTGATTCTGAGTATATGATGCAGGCGTACAACATGGCAAAATTATGGAATCTCCCGTGTATTTTTGTTTGCGAAAATAATGGATACGGTATGGGTACTTCCGCAGAAAGAGCTGCAGCGAGCACAAATTATTATACCCGCGGTGACTACGTTCCCGGAATTTGGGTAACTTCGCCAGTAACTTATGTTAAGATCTTGAATGACATCACCGAGAGGAAATGCTGACCTTAGCTCAACTGTTTTCATTAGGTTGACGGCATGGATGTCCTAGCCGTTAGAGAAGCTACTCGATTTGCTAGAGCTCTTTGTGCTGAAGGGAAAGGCCCAGTCATGATGGAAACTGCGACTTACAGATACTCTGGACATTCCATGTCTGATCCCGGAACCTCATACCGTACTCGTGAAGAAATTCAAGAAGTTCGTCAAAGTCGTGACCCTATAACTTCATTTAAGGAGAAGATTTTAAACGCGAATCTAGTCACTGCCGAGGAATTTAAGGTAAGCTCTTATTTCAATCGAGAATTTTTTACTGGAGCTTATCATATATGTTCATAATGTGTGACTGATGTGTTTGCAGGCGATTGAAACAGAAGTGAGAGAAGTAATCGATAAAGCTGTGAAAGATGCTAAAGCAGATACTGAAATCAGTATGGACGAACTAGCAGCTGACATCTATTCACTAAATTTAGAGGGCCCTATACGTGGTGTCAACTCAATAGATACCTTGAAGCATACTAACATCGGAGCTGCTGTAAATCGTAACTAGTTGTATTTTATCGTGGGGGTGAACAATATAGATCTTAATCTAGATACACTTTTTGTTCAAACTTAACTTGTTACTCTAAATTACAATTCGAATCTGGTGATAACTCGCACATGCTAATGCTCAGTTAAAATGCTGATTAGCTGTCATTACCACTCACTGTGTTAGAAATCGTCAAGCTTTTCCAATTTGGTTTTGCTCTCACAGGGCATCATTGATTTTTGCCGGTTGTATTTTATCCTGAACAATATATGCTACGATGTCGTAGTTATGCATCAAAGTTGAATTCGAAAATTCACGCATTAAAAGTTGGAATGTAAAAGATTGTTCGACTCTAAAAATAAACCACGTTGATTCCACATATGGTATTAATCGAATTGAGAGTTGAGCCAATATAACAATAAAAGGACCGACGTCAGTAATAAGACGTATACGTCTTTTTGCACCATGGGCATGTGAAAAGTTCTCATTGCATGACCATTCCACTGTTCTCCTTGGAATTTTGGCGGAGTTCTTACAGTTTAAATACGGGATGCCCCCCCCCCCCCAAAAAAAAACATTTATATTTTATATGCTATAGTCCTATGAGTTGAGTGTTGTTGGGATTCTCATAGTTTATTTAGTCTGATAGATCGAGTTTTGCATGGTTATCGGATCTGAAAGTTAAATAAGTGAAATTTAGAAGGTTCAAGAAATGTTTCGAGGTTTACTGGATCCGGGCGTGGGCCTCGGGGAGCCCGAAATGGATGCAAATACTGCCCTGACCGAACTTGACAAAGGTAGTATTTCATAAATTTCCTTTTGCAAATGGTTGACTTTAATTCGAAATAGTTCATACCGTACGTGATTTATTATTCTTCTTTCTCATTTCGACAGGTCTTCGGTCGCAGAAGCTAGGGGAGCAATGTGAAGCCATAGTTCGTTTCCCAACTCTCTTTGAGAAGTATCCGTTTCCGATCCTCATAAATTCGGCTTTCCTTAAGCTAGCAGATGTTTTTCGCACGAGCAGCAATTTCATAAGGATTTGGATTCTTCGGGTATGCCAACAGAGCGAACGACACTTGGATAAAATCATCAACGTGGACGAGTTCATCCGAAGGATTTTTAGCGTAATCCATTCAAATGATCCTATTGCGAGATCCCTCACGTTGCGAACCCTCGGAAGCTTGGCGGGGCTAATTTCGGAACGGAAAAGCGTTCATCACTGCATACGAGTTTCCCTTGATTCGAGTGACTCTGGCGAAGTAAATGCAGCCATATATGCGTCGACATGCTTTGCCAAACGGAGCAAGTAAGAATTGTTGAAATAGCTAACGGCTGACTTAAGTTTTGGAACAAAATGTAACAAAGCGATTGCTTTGCCAATTTCAGAACATTTGCTACTACAATGTGTACCAATATTTCCTCGATGATCAAGCGTATAACGACGCCTAATGATTTAAAGCTGCGGTTGATTCCAATCTTCAAGCACATGCATCACGACGTAACAGTAGCTTCGACGGTATGAAATAAGAAAATATGCGTACAATCATTAAAAACGTGTAAGGAGCATGTACCCTCATTCTAATCTCCATTCTGTGGTTTTTTCTTTGGCAGGTCCTGAGCTTTTGCCATGAAATACTTGAAAGCTATCCATCGAAAGATTTTATTGTCGTCACGTTACATGCCATGACTGAGCTCGCCGCCGCGACCATTTCTGACTTAAAAGGCCAGGTACGGTATTGAACCTCGAATGCAGAATATGCCCAAGCTCAGAATGTAGGATAAGCACTTAATGTAGGATATTTATCGTCCTCAGGTTACATTCTTACTTGGCTACTTGGATGATCCCCGACATGTAGTAAAGCTTAGTGTATTGCATGATCTTAAGTACTTGGCAATCAAGGGTGGGCACCTGTGGGATGCAAATGATCTGTCAGTGTTAGTACACTCAGTCATGAAGAATAATGTTGGTGATTGCAAAATGGAGACGGATGAACCTATTGCAGAAGCACATAATGGAGTTCAAGTATTTCATTGTACCCTTGATGTTATACGTTGCTTGGCCAATAGTTCTGCAGTACCAAACTGCCTCTATATACAAGGTAAGAATAAGATTACGATGTGAGTAATATGAAACTGACTTAATGCGCAGTATCTAACGAACATAATGATTTACAGACTCACCGCTGAAGGAGCTTCTTGAAACGTGTATACAATCATCAGATAGAGAAATATCAATTAAAGGAATCCAGATTGCCTCATCAATTGCAGCAAATTGGTGAGTTTATCCATCCATTTTTGAACAAGCTGATTTTCCCATTAATTTACAGATTGTTTTTAATTGGAAAGACTTCCACCCCTTTCATCTTTTTAAGTACCCATCATTCCCGTTACCTCATATGTACTTTTTTCAGCGAAAGTCTCTGCCCTTAAAAAACACCGAGTACTTTTAGAGAAAAAAATTACGATCTCAATTTCCTGATTTTTCTGTCCATTCTTTCATCTTAGGAAAAGTGAAAAGCTATTGTACGAGCCCGTCAATTTGGTGTGCCTCGTTAAACAGAGCTTAAAGACTGTGTTAAAGCTGCTTAAGAAAGCTAGAAAATCCGAAATGTCAGAGACTGAGATACAACAATACCATGAACATTGGACAAAATCTATAGCTGCTGGAGTGGCATTGTGTAAAGCAGCACCAGAAACCATGAACTGGTTTAGTAGTACCCTCGTAGATTTGATGCAGCACGGACGATTCCCCAGTAAGTGTAATTTCTTGTGCCACAGTTTACATTAGTAGTCATAAGCAGGAAAATGTAAGGTCCTAATTTATAAATCACTGCATTTCAATACCATTAGAGCGGATCCGCAACATTATTTGTCAAGGAATCGCAGCAATGGGAAGTATCCAACCAGAAGCCATACAACAAGTATTGCCGGATGTTTTGAGCATATTAGAAAGCTTTTCAACTGAGCAAATGCACGATGAAAGCAATACAGTCGTAAGTGGTTGTAACTACACGCAAAAAATGACACTAAAAATATTTGAAGTTATTAAATTTTTAGTTCTCAATTTTTTCAGGTAATACTTGTGGCAGCTTTGTTGCAAGCCCATCAATGTTACTTACTAGGTCCTCGGTCAAACGGCATTTGTTTGAAAATCATATCTAGATGCAGTCTATGGGATCGTTACAGAATCGCTCGTAACTGTTTCAGGTAAATGTTCGGGTACATTAGGAAGTTGTTATTGCAGGATGCTGATTTCTTATGGTAACAACAAAGTGTTTGTAAAATTTATCAGGTATAGTCAACCGGCACTTGCAGTCAAAGCTCTTGGGGAAATGCCAGCTGAAGTTTCAACGGAGAATTTCTATTATTGGATATCTGCCCTGCATAATATTGCCAGTGCTGAAAGCATACTGGTGGATAGTCCAGAAAGTGCTAAAATGCAGCAAAGACTTTGTCTGGCAATAAATCTGTACTTAAAAGGCGTAATGTCTTTGAAAGTAAGCAAAACTTTTGTAATACACTGAATCTTCCGTCATTCCTTACACAAGGATGATGTTTATGCTGTTTTTTTGTTTCAGGCTGCGAGTTCTCCAACAGTTTCGATGCAGTTCCAGATTGAGTATGTTAAAATCCGCTCAGAAATGCTTGTAGCATTTTCAAACTTTCTGTCGGCATGCAACACGCTTCAATTTATTCCTCCACCAGCTATAGTACCTTCAATAGTCGCAGTTAGCCGGGACGAGCTCCTGAAATCTGGGAGAGTTGTGACACAGGTACAGTCTTCGCTTGCTTACACAGAGGTTCTTTTTGCGAATGTTGCACCTTTATCTGTTTGTTTGTTCATTGATTGCAGCTTCGAAAAGCTATTCGTGACTTTCAAAATGTGAGCGAAATGTACGGCCGATTGTATCAGACAGCGTTTGATGCAGAAAACGACACACTTGCGAATGTGCAACTGTAAGTGTTGCGGACTAGCGATTACTGAAGCCACCAATATAATTGTTTCTGATCCGACTGACTCATTTTCAAAATCTAGATTGCAACAACTGTGTCAGCTCGTTAGCAGAGGGATCGAAAGTGTGGCCTACGCCAAAGATCATCCTTCTGCGAGTAGAGAACAGAATTTCACAATTCTTACTGAAGGAACTGGGCCCACATTAGCGCCATTAATAAAATCGTGCAAGGGTGCTGCCACTATTCTTCGTACTCTAGAAGTAGATCAAACGCTGGAAATTACCGCTAAGGTAAGCTTCAATGGCCCAGGAGGTAAGCTGAAACAAGAATGTTCAATCAAATTAGTTGTATTGGATATCTTTGCAGCATCTCTCAAAGATCGAAGAAGCTACTCGAATATTACTGGAAACTCCTTTGCCTTACCCACGCTTCTTTTTCCAAAATCTTCAGACTACGCGTGTGAAGGTAGGAGACATTCTCAAATCGTGGTGTTCCTCGCCATTTCATGTCCAACTCGAAGGATTTGTCGCTCATTGGTTTTATTTCTTAATCTAGATCGCAGTCTCGCCACAGCCCCGCACCCCAGGGGAAAATGTAACTGTCGTACTTGGAAACAATCTTGTACTCAAGGTTGAAGGTGTGATAGAGCAAACTTTTGCCGGAAGTAAGAACATGGTGGACGCTGATAAATTCATCACGAAGTGTTTCCGAAAACCAAAATCTATCAGGTTGACGGTCGTGTCGTCTCCATCTCAGAACTCGCGTGCACATTCTCAAGACCTTAGCAAGGTAAAGTTGGAGCATCTACGATCTACTCTTTCCATAAGTACAAAACGTTCTGTATAACTTAATTGTATAAAATCTTTACTTTTCACCAGCAACTCAACAATGAGCCATCTACCATCGTTAAAGAAGTAGCTCCCCGAAAAGATTTCTTCACGGCACAATTTCTCTTAGGGTCTTGGCCAAGTGGATTGTATACCGTGACAGTGGATACAGCATTGATAGATTACGAGGGTCGAGTGTGGATGACCGGTCCCCGTGCTAACTTAGGTATAAGAGTACTATCAGAGGCTCAAACCAGCGTAGGTGCCGCTGCTGCAATGGAAAACAAAATCCACGGCCCAGGCTCTTCCACAAGTATACCACGTCCTGGTCCCTCGGGCACTCCGGTCCATGTTGGCCAAGGAGTCTCAGGCAGATTTTAGAAACATTTTTTGTATGCAACATTTTTATCATTTTTGTATTTGTCTTCAATACGGTACCAGCCCAACAGCGATTATAAAACCTGCTGAACTGTTTTCAAGGAGATGAGTTGTTAACCGTAAGTCACGCATGACTATCACGACAATATCTGATTTAATGGTTAATAAGCCTCTTCGGGCTCCAAAAATTCCAGCGTAATGCTTCCGCTTACGTGGGGTAGTTAAATATGGGCATAGCATCAATGACCTCACTTAACGCTCACAGATCATTGCTTTCCCCTTGAACAAAGTCGGTAAAACTGTTAGAGTAGACGACGACCGGATATTTACTATGTAGAACTCTGACGGTAATCGACCTCCGCATTCGCAGCATTTTCCCCCGAACAGTTTAAAGCCTCGGCCGCTCAAACTTTGTCGTCAAACTATGTCGTGGGTTTAGAAGATGCGAAAATTCTCCAGTATCTAGATCTTGGCAAAAGTCAGGAAATTTGCAGGGGGGTCAGTATCCATGCTCTTGCATATGAATGCATGCCAATCTTAGTGGTAGGGACTATATTAACCTTTATTACAAAAGACAGGAGATCCTCGTCAGCCAAAAATATGAATCAGATGAGAGTATGAGAGTAATCAAATGTTCTTCCTGTCAACAAAGAAAATTATAAATGTTGCTTGGGCCATAATTTGTTTATTTAATGCGACCTTCGAACCATGGTAATAAGACTTGCAAAATTGGTAGTTTCAAGAAAGTTTTGTAAAAATTACACACGTTTAAAATTTTGTTACCTCTCACAGTTCCTCCACATTCGAAGACCTAGCATCGAAGTCAGATTTACCTCCTGTCTTTCGAAGTAATCTTATGTCAGTAATCAATATAGACTTATCTACAGCCTTACACATGTCGTAAACAGTTAGAGCTGCAACACTCGCTGCAGTCAAAGCCTCCATTTCAACCCCAGTCACAGATGTGGTTTTCACAACAGCTTCTATACGAAGGCACTCTCGGTCATGGTTCAAGTGAATTTGTACATCAACTTTACTCAAGGGCAACGGATGGCAGAGGGGGATAAGACAACTTGTCTGCTTGGCCCCAAGAATCCCAGCGATTTGTGCCACAGTCAGAACATCTCCTTTCTTCAAAGTGTTCTCAGCCACCGCTTTGAAAGCTTCTGAGCTCAACTTTACGTATGCCTGCGCTGTAGCTTCGCGTGTCGTGGACACTTTGTGGCTCACGTCGACCATGTGAATTTTCCCCTTTGAATCAACATGACTTAGTTGATTTTTGCTCATCACCGAAGAAGTAGAAACATTCCTTTTGAGACCTTCCATGAAGACACCTCCCCTGACAGAATTTAAAACATGCTTGCTGTCATAAACGAAGGGGAGGAATGACGCATGAGAAGGCTGTGACGTTTCCACCCTACCGTGCCAAGGTCTCTTACGATAATTAAAGCTGATCTGATGAGAAGTGCTTGCGCTTATATCCGGTAATGTGGTCGAGTCCTCAATATTTACGTCAGGAATTTGTTTGTTCGTTGCCAGGTGGATGGGATCTGTTAAGAAACATTTTATACTGCGTAAAGAGCCGGCTGAAGTTGCAATTGCATAGCTTGTCTCTCTCATCTGCTGCTTTTGATCAAACCAAAGCTAACATATCCATCCACAATACCAAAACATTATTTAGACATTTCCGTCGTGTCATTCGATCGTCTGAATTGAATTGCATCAAAGGCTAAATCTAGATGAATGATACACGCAGGTTCAAGGCATCAATGCGTTAATAAAATCGAAAAACTTGGACTTGTTCTGGCCAAGATACAATCGTTACAGTAGTATTTCTGCTGCAGTCACGTGATATTTATCTCTGAATTCGAATTCTTGAGCAGAACTTTTTCTTCTAACCGCTTTTTTACTTGCATAGTTTTCGTTTCCAAACCCCGACGCCATTTATAGTTACAGTAAAGCGGTGTAATGTTATAGCGAAGAAAACAAAGGGAAACGTACATGCCAAGGAGCAAGTAGGATTACCCACCGATTAGAATCATAGGACGGTTCTTCATATTGGCGAGGTTCATCATACCTACAGACAGATACAAAAATTTCTCCAATAATATCAGCTTAAAAGCGAAGCTCATCCACAAAAGTGAAAGTGAGACAAGCATGTTTCGCTGATGCAAGGGAGAACTTACTACAGACTGTGTACATATACTGGAGGGATTTAGAAAAAAGTTTTCTCATTTATCAAAAAATATTAAGGATTACTTCCCAGGACGTAGCTACGTCAGCTGTCAGCGTTTGATTGACTTTTGCTTGTTATTTGTTTTCTTTTCGAGCATCTGCATAATTAACACGGAGCGGAATTGGAGAAAAGTGGGAGAAGTCTCTCCGTCTTACCGGCGTGTTTAGCATGTTTCCGAGAAACAGCTCCTCCAATGAGTTCCAAAAGCTCCTCGTCCCTTGCCCCACTTCGCAAGGCATCCCTGGAGAAAGAGGAAAAAGTTTCAAATTTCCCCGTCGGGGTTCAAACCTTTCAAACTTTCCAACTTATTCACATCACTTCCATAACATTTTATTTTCTCCCAAGCCCTTCCTGGTGAGCTTAATTCCAGTTTTTTGTAACAAAGAAAACTTATGGCCGAGTGATTGGTCCCCGGCATACGAACTCAGAGATTCCGTGATCTCGTGTATATATTGCAACTAAAAGACGAATAAGTTGATGCACTTTCTTTTCCTCAAAAGAGAAACGTACCTGAGGGAAACTTCAGCGTTTCCAAAGAGGCAGACTTTCAAGTTTCCATCCGCAGTGATTCTTAAGCGGTTGCAGCCTCCGCAGAAATGATCAGACATGGATGTAATGAATCCTATCCTTCCCTTGTGTCCCTCCACGCGATAGGCCTTGAGAGAATCATGAAATTAAATTAAGTAATAACAATTTTACGCTATCCTAAGAGGCTACTTTTAATGCTTGTGTGTATGCAGGAGTGTTAGTTCTTCTAACGACGCCATGAGTCTACAAAGCTCGAGGCCTAAGAGACGCATAGGCTATAGTTACTAAATAGACTGCGGAACTCAAATCAGCAATAGTTCCGCAAAACGTTAGCTGTTACCCTACAGGAAGGTTGGGAGGAAGAGCGAATTATTCCTAAATCTTGTATTTTAGAGCCTGTAAAATCGGCTAAATGGTGACATAAGGACCGAGGGAAAGAAAGGCTCATAAAGTTAAAAATTTGATAATAAAAGATTACAGCATCAGAGGGAATGAGTGCTTGAATTCGATCTTGGGTTGAAAGGAAGCGAAGTGGAGGGACAGCAGATAGCGAGCATTATGCATACGGACGTAAGGAGATGAGCACTTACCTTGGCTGTGTGGGTTTTTGGGTCCTGGAGCTTGTGCAGATGCGGATACTGGAGTTGGATGCTTGCCAGCATTTCTTGATAACTTACCATTTTTGATAAGTCCCACTTATTGCCAGTGAAAGGCATGTATTCTATGAATCTTACGTCAATTTTCCTATCCTGTGTCAAGGCCACGAAATCACAGACTTCGTCGTCATTCACGCCCTTCATAACGACGCAATTCACTTTGAAATGTCCCTCAGTTTCCTGCCCGTCCTCTGAACTTGGTTCGCTAAACTTGTTCGAGGACATCAGATCTGCTCCCAACTCCAACCCTTTCCACACTTTCATCCAGGCACTAGGTGGACGACGACTGATTTGCTCAAATTTTCGAGGATTCAAGCTATCCAAACTCAAATTTACGTGCGTGAGCCCAGCCTCCAGCAACGAGGGAAGGAGACGTGTAAGCAAAATCCCGTTCGTTGTCATCCCTATTGAGTCCAACCCCAGGGTGGACAAGTTTTCTAAAAAAAGGTAAAGAAAACAAAATCCCACTCTTATCCTTTGAACTACAGAACAAGCCCATGGAAGGTTGTAACAAAGAAACGTTTTGTGTGCAAGATAAGACTTCATTATTCGGAACCCTGTTTAAAACCGCCACAACTCTAATTGTCCCAATTAAGAAGAAATGCGGTTTTATGAGTGATACAAGGTATGTTTGTTCCAGCAAGAGGATGCGAACTTGTCCAATTAAAACATGATAAAAGACAACATAACATGAACGCATAGCATAGTTCACGACCGCAAAATGAGAACGAAGGAAGGGGACAGGGCAGAGACAGTTGACAAAGGAAGTTGCGAGAAGGTATGCGTCAGGTTGTTACAGTGAAAGGAATGGTAGTGAGTATGAAGAGTTGAGAGTAAGCCCTCGCGACGTTAATGGCTGGAGCATTGACGTGAACAAGATAAAGTGTATGCAATACTGTCACTGTACCTTACCAGGACAGTTATGAATGGAGGCAATTACGCTAGTTGAGCCTAATCGAGTAATTCGGAGAAGCACCATTCATGATGTGCGCAAATAACAAATAAGGTCGTTCGCGTACCTCAAAGTTTTCTAGCTCACAGCTTGTTTTGCCTAGACCTGGTGAAGGTCGGAGCATGAGTTTGCTTCCTCCCTTCTGCAAATTGCAATTAGCCCTTACAAGGTAAAATGGAAGAGGGCGAGGAATCAAGGGTTATAACTAGGATAAAAGAGCTCATTCGGATGAAGTGAAGCATGTAGGCAAAGGAATGGGCTCGACTCTCTACGAGCGTATGAAGGAGAGAAATTCAACCGGGAAAAGAATCCCAAGATAAGAGAGATACAGCAGCGGCTTATAGTTCTTAGTGAAACTTAAGTTGTAAATTAGAGAGGGAAGGAAGGAGAGTTGTAATTACTGTAAGACTGAGAGAAAGGGACTCGGTACGGTTATCGGGGATGCTCAAAGCTCTGTACTTACTAATGATGGTCGTTAAGTCTTTGCGAAGGGTGGGTTCACCTCCGGTGATCCTGACTTTGTTTACTCCCTGGCCGACGAAGAGTTTACTGAGGTGGAAGATCTCGTCCGCTGATAAAAGTTTCTCCGATGGTGTCAATGGAACACCTTCTTCTGGCATGCAATATGTACCTGGGCGACAGGAACAAGAAATTATAAGATGTGCAAAGCTTGACTCTGCTTTCTTTCTCTGCTTTTCGCTTTTATCACATGGTACAAACTTTCATGTCTGACCCGACAGCCCATTGCGATGCCAGGTCTCATGTCGCCTATCCTGAAAATCAGTGGATGTAGTCCTGGCCATTTGTCAGGAAGAACTAAAGCGAGCATCCTCATTTGAACAGCATAAGTTTCCACGAGACAGGGCCACAAGACAAGTTTGAGCGTAAACTTTTGTTTTAGATACACTGTCTAGTGGAGTGAGTGCAATTTTGCATCTGCTACTGCTTTGCTCGTCTCGGCTTATCTCTCATTCGTGTCGTGCATTTAGAGCTTTTAGCCAGTACGGAAAACTGATCAGTAGATAGGGCCACACGAGTGAAAGCAGAGACCAAGAAAGGATGGTTCAACTACTCCAGCCTTTGAATGGGCCACATGAAGATAACTTACATCGTAAATTACATCGTTCGCTCACAGATATCCTTAAATATGTATGCTGTCTTCCAAATTTATCCCGGAGGAAAGGAGATGAGGAATTCGCCTCGGAGAAACCCAAGCTTTCTCCCACTTGCCCATCTTCCTTCAACCGTTTCCGTAAATCCTCCAGCCGGCTTGAAACAGGCGCTGCTTTCACCGGAGGGTCGTTTCTTTTTTCCGTCTAAAATTATTAAAACAACATCATTTAAACTGTTACTCAGGATTCACGCCACCGTTTCACCATAACGTCCAGCCAGCTCATTCGCTCTCCAGAAAATGTGTGCAGTGTGTTTTTACGGATCTCCTTCCACAACCAGGTCTATCCTCTACCTCCACTACAGGAGGGCATACCATCGCTAGTATGTGACGGACACGTAACAGACGCGGGAAGACGACTCGTCATCTTCACCGGCAGCCACAGAATGAGGAAATAATTCATTCAGCTAACTCGTCTTTGCTACCTGGGGAACTTAGTAATTGAATTCCTTTTCCGGGAGTCACCGCTCCAAGGATCAGCATCATATACTCGAGTGAAAAAAAGGTCGACGATGAAATTCTATGTCTTATCGTTACAGTTTTAGAGTGCTAGAGCAGGATTGCCCCTCAAAGTTACTTGGAACGACCTTTGGATATGGTGAGGGCTGGAAGATCATGGAATCGCGAAAGGATGGAGAAATGCAGCTCTTGTTTCAAGTTCACATGAAGATTGGCATGGTTACGAGACGTGATGGGATGATGGAATCATGTCATGACATCTAAGAGTGAAAGTAGTCTGTTTTTCAAAACTTCGTAAACAATGTCAGACTTCGTCCACGCTCCTGTAGACCCTACTAGGTAATGGGTTGACGCAAGTGATTTTATTATGCATCCGCTTCTTACGTGAAGCAAAAGTCAGACTGAGAAACCACGGAGTCGCTACAGCTACAGGGTAATTGCCAATTCCGTGGATGGAAAAGTCGGCCAAAGAGCAAACAAGCAAATGAACGTGCCAAAAGCCAAGTGTTTTTCAAGTACCAGAAGAGCCAAGGAAGGGGCAACTATATTTATTTCCTTTGTGCTAAAAAAGTAATTCGCATATAGGTTCACGCAAGAGCCTGAATGCCCTTCTACCTCTTGGTTTCACATGCCAGGCCTTAACGTTCTGCATATGAACAAAAAGAGGTATTTTCGTCAGAAAAATATTATTTTGCTAGCCTGGCAGAAAGTCGCCGGACTGTAAAATTCTACTGACAACAGCCCAAAGCCACACAATGTTATATATGTATCATGTATACAGATTTACAAGAAGAGTTTTTCTGGCTGTAAGCCGTAAGTCACGTTGCGTAGAGTGGAAAACTTGTGTGTTCCGACTTGACTTTTTCTGCGTACGCATGTAGCGGAATTGGTAGCGGAGGCTAGACCAAAAACTTTGCAATTTGTTTCCCGTCACTGTATCAAATTTGGAAAAAAAATCCATAAGGCCATCATATTTCATGCTCCTTTCCTTCCTGGCGTTTAGAGTATCAAAACAGGGTTATTATAAACGAAGCAAAGCTTTGAACGCTATTACAGACGACGACCTAACTGATTCAAACTGATTAAACGAGTTCTTAGGTGAAACAAACACAAACTCGCAGTCAGTTCGTTTAAATGAGTTCAATATTAAATGCTTGAAAGGGAGCATGGAAACAGGAAGAAGGAAAACTTTTGATGGAGAGAAAACAAAGGCCAAGAGAAACAGAAAGAGAGGAAAAGGGCCAGAGAGAGAAAGCAATCCGTCCATAGTTCAATTCAACGTCTGTCTACAGTCTGCATAGCTGACAAACTTTACCATGCCCCACAATCGGATTTGTGAACCGAAAAACAAGCTAAATTGTTCACCAAAGCATTACTAATATTTTCAATAAGGAAAGTTTGTTTTCCTCATCTGCGGAAATTTTACAAAGCACTTGGAATCACCAACTTTCTGACTCTCTTCGTCTGCAAAATTCATCGCCTTGGAAAAATACTTCACTTTGGTTTAGCTCGGTAACGAGCAAGTCGTAGCCATGCGAACCATTGTGGCTTCTTGTACTTTCAGTAATGTTGAAACTCCATGCCCTCGTAATGTTCTTGTTCTTACACTGGAGAAAGTACGTGGGAAAAATCAGTAAGTTTGGGGCACCCCCGACACACAGAATCCACAATATGACGTTGCTTCTGACTATAATACAAATTCGAACCTTTGTGTAACATCTTGAACTGGATTAGGTTCGAGAAAGAAAGTGAATTTAGTAATATAGCGTGACGACAGACAGAAATACAAAACATTTCACACCAGCTTGAATTTTAGATGCTAGATACGCTCTAATCGCCAATCGTATCAACACACCGGATGGGAAATGTGTAAGAAAAGTAACGGTTTCCTAGATTGTTCAATTGAAAATATAGAATCCGAACCGGACCTTGCGATTGTTTTTGAAGAGCTGAATTAAATTCTTGCATTGTATCCTCTTTCTGCTCCATATTTCACATAAAAGTCGTGTGTGCGCGCTCCTGTTTTTACTACATACCGAAATTCTCTACGGGACATGGCAATCCGCAGCGGATTGCCATTTGTCATCCTCTTGCCTA
Organism: Sminthurides bifidus; assembly: GCA_009872375.1. NCBI lineage: Eukaryota > Metazoa > Arthropoda > Collembola > Symphypleona > Sminthurididae > Sminthurides > Sminthurides bifidus. The sequence goes on from VRMD01000121.1 coordinate 31,558, forward strand.
AAGCTAGAGAGAAGAGCCGGAAATTCGACAGGTTAGACAGAAACGCTTGCTTTCACTTGTAAAAGTCGAGAAAATCAGCAACGTTCTTGTGTATCTTTTTCAAGCTAGGGCTTCTAAGCATAAGCGTGCATGTACCTTTGTCTTAATCTCTCGCTCTCTCTCTCTCAATATGTTTTCGTCAGTCAGTGATAGTATCACGCTTCTAATACCAGTTGTACCAGCAAAAGCAGACATTCATGTACTCCTAACATCCGTTCTTTCAGCTAGACAGAATCTTATCTCTGCTATCGTGGTCGCGAAACACATCCAATCTTTTGCAATTTTCTTCCCGGATGCATCCTTACTCGGTCGTTTGCAAAGCCTCTGAAATTGGTGACAGACCCACAAAAGTTATTAGCAGTGCGGGCATTCTTGAACGGATAGCAAATGCTGAGAAAACTCACAAAGCACAACAAAGGGAGGAAGAGCTCTTTTGAGATCATTCCCCGGAGAGACAGACACAGAGAAAGAGAGAGATGTAGAGTCCTTTTAATACCAATGAAAGAGCATGTAATAACACCGTTCCGGACTTGGCCCTAGCGGGAAAGAAAGCAAAATTCTGAAGAGTCCCCAAGCACTCAAATTATATTTCACGTTTCAAATCCAGGTCTGGTGCTAGCATGCACCTGGGCAATTATGCTAGGACAAATTATCGAATTAGATCGCTTCAATACTCAGTATTTTGGCGTGTCCTAATTCGCTAAAAGCCACACCCAAGCTTTTCGCTTATATTAAGAGATGAAAGAGAACGATAAAACTCGGCCCGCAGACCAAATATTGACTGTATGTCTGTCTGCTGAAGCCCTTACCCTGAATAAGCAACTATTTTCTTTCCGAAATTGCAACTCAAATGTCTATCCAGCTTTTCATATGAAATAATTTGCAAACTGCGACCAGTTAGCACAAAAAGTAACTCCTGAAAACCTTCCAGGAACCTGTAAAAAGTCTGAAATACCATAAGTGAAAAAGCCTGCATGCCAAATTCTACGCAAAGGTTCAATTTTTAGAGCGCTGCTAACTGCACGCTTTCAAAAAAGTTCTGTAGGTCATGAACGGTTGAAAATCTTTCTACACGGTTTGGTTCACTGTATTTCTAGCCTCATCTTTGTTCAGAATTTAATGTCAGCTAATTGCCGTTAGTGCCTATAACCACCATAGGTTCATTTTAGCCCGGCAAAATGAATTTTGGTCACTGGTTTTAATCAGTCTTATTTTAGCCATGCCAATATCGCATTGAACGTTTGCCAATAGGATTGGTGATTGAGATCTGCTTCATAGGGAATGGCAAGCCGCTGACTAATTGCAGTTACGCTCTCTACAGGCATTTGAGAATAATAAGCCCTAGCAGAACAACTGCATTGGTTTCAATCTTACGTTGTTATCCAAATTGTTACTACAGTGAAAAATTGAACTGAGCATACATGTATTAAAAATCAGTTTCTCTGCATGCACATGCACAAATGCAAAGACTATATGATGTCTGCTAAAAAACTATATGATGCCTGGTTTGAAATATTCATTGCAAAACTCCTGGGTCGGAATCACTTTTCAACGACCATCCGAGACCGGAAGGAAAACATTTGCTATCGGCAGTAGAAATTTCTGAAAGCCAAACCGGCGATAAAGCAAATATCTTTTAAAAAGGAACAATGTTATTATACCAGTCCATCAAAATCATCATCCACTTGAACCAGTTCTTTGGAAAGGGGTACGCAAAAAATCCAATTCCAGTTAGTAGCCCATGTAAAATTCTCTTTACTTTTTACCTGCGTTGATCCACTCTGTGTCTGAAGAAAGAAGCTTGTTGCCCATATACGCTCCTATCTCTACTCTATTTTCACGCACTGTGGAGTGGTAGTTCTCACAGTTCTTACTATGAGAGTATCGTTTTTTCTCAAGTTAATCATAAACTTCTCGAGAGTCAAAGGGATCGCACTTTTCTTCACACAAGTTAAATATTCATGCAGAGATGGTCTCTGAAGAAAGTTTACGAATTTTTCAGCTTCCGCTTCAACTTCCCCGCTCTACATATTCCACTGCTCGCTCCGTAAAGAAAAGCCGAGAGGGAATAGCTCACAGAATACTAAATGTGCCCGATCCTTTTCTCAGGTACTGGAATACATAGACTTGTTTAATTCAGACAGGAATCATGCGACCAGTACTTTCCTAATGGGATAGTAAACCCATTTTTCCACGACTTAACGACCATGGAAAATTGCAATACAAGCAACCGACTGCAAGTTCATGTTCTTGGAAATAACAGGCCATTCCTTCTCTGCAAACCATCGGCAATGGACTTGTACACCGGAGGACGGGAAAATGGCTCAATTTTCGCATCACCCTCCCTCATATCAAAGGTATGTATACCGTGACGGAAAGGATTTTTCTCAGCGGCATTAGCCTCAAGTTCTAATGGAGATTAGCATATGGCTGAAGCCCGCGCCTGGCCGCCAACGGGGGTACGAGGCTTTGCAAGCGGCTTTAAGATCCTCTGCAAAAGCTTTCACTCCAGCCTCCATCCTTTTGCATCCTGGCCCATCTCTTGCGGGCTTGCTGGGAACGTTTTGACCAGAGATACAAGGCAAAGACAAGTCGGATGCTGCTGAATGAGAGTTGACGGAGTTGCAAGAGAGTCTCATGCATGGACGTGCTCACAGTATAAGCTGGCTGAGGGGTGAAATTCCTCGGGTTTTTGGCATGGAGAAAGGAGTGAAAGTTGCGGGCTTTCTCCTAAAAGCCAGTCGGGGTCCTGGGGAAGCAGGACTAGGACGGCTGTCGGAGCAAAGCATACTTCATTGAATTGAGCCAAAGGGCAATGGGAGAAGGAAACCTTATTTTTCTGCGATTGTATCATCATCCCAGATTCGCAATTCTCTGTCTTCCTTCTGGATCTCTGGCAGAAGCAGCTTTTTCTTACTACACCACTGCCGCATGAGAAAGCGCTTTCCCTCCTACACATTCCCGTAGTGCCGTCCCACGGTATACAACCACGGAGCTCGCTCATAATAAGCAGTCACCAACCAGGAGTCAGACAGGAGTAAAATGCATGAGGGCTGCAAACAGTCGCTCAGATGATGTTGGAAGCCAAGCGATTGTTCGCAGTCAGTACAACACCGTATCGCACCGCATCACAAGTGTGCCGAGGGCCTACAGTTCAGCACGACTCCAACAACCGCCTGTCTTTAATATATGCTGCCTCCAAGAGGTGCAAGCACGGTACCTGCTTAAACAGCAGGGTTTAACGCGGATTTTCATTAACGTGAATTTAAAACCTTAACAAACGTTAATTAGGTAGGTTATAATTCAGGTAGTTGATTAATTATTTTTCAAGTACATTGTGGCATCTTTATGGCGCTCGACAAAGAAGAATCTGGTCTACTGCATAAACAAAACCAGCTGTAAAAGATAAGTAGCTGACATGGAGGATTTTCAGAGCTATACGTATACAACACATGTGAGCCAAAACTTTCGCTTCTTTTGCTAACGTTCGTATTTAACTGCGGTGGTCACTTGAGTTAAAGAATTCCACAGCGTCAAGAAGCAGGAAGCGAGCGAGTGTATGAGTGAATCAAACCTATAGCCAAGGCAAATTGTCATTTGAAAGCGAGTATGCGTTTGTTTGCGAATATGTGCCAAATGTTTTCGGAAAGTGAACTCCAAACAAAATAAGTGCAAGAAGCGAAAGCGATCGAAGGAGAGTGTTTTGCCTGAAAGTTCACATACTGAGATCTCAGCTGCCAAAAAGGTATGGGGTTTTGTTTTTGCTTCTGTTAAATACAACATGCTTCAGTTCAGATTCGAGTCCTTGAAGAGTTAAACTCATACTTGACGTACAACAGGTTTTGCACTTTGCAGTGAGGTTAGTTTTTTAGCTCAATAATAATTTTTGTGAATCGAGAGTGTCGCAAGTTTTTGCTTCCAAAACAAAATATAATTGTCCGTTAGACGAACCGTATAGCATTGAAGCAGCCTTTTTTTGCAATTGTTGCAGATGTTGTAATAAACTACAAATTGACATCAGATCATAGACTCAGCTGAGCAATTCTGTGGTTGGGACCTAAATCAATTGTGATGGAATATTGTAGAGGAACGTTTAATTAGCTGTTAGTCGACCGATTCTATACGAAAGTTGCGGCTTTGCACCGACCGCAATGTTAAGCAATGCATTGTGTGGTCCCTAAATCCCAATTCAGCTGCTGATAAGATTACTGGATCCTTCTGCGCAAATAGTGGTGGCTTGCTAGTTTGATCTGGTGACTGATTCAGTTGCAGTGGGTTAGAGGGATTCAAATGAGCTGTCCTTGTTGCATTGAAGTCGAAGAAGAGGAATTGAAAGTTGCATTAAATCTAAGGAGGTTGTAAAACAATAATAAAATAAGCTTACCGTCGATAAGGCCCTTGTGATAAACGATGTTGAAGTTAGCGTCGACGTAGATTCGAGAGCATGTTTGCCCGAAATTAGTGTGTGAAATTGGTGAAGCGTCTTTACCTTTGTTAAGCTGGCACCGAAGTTTTTTGGTGGCATCTTGACACTGTTGAAGAGAAGAAACTGCAGTGGGTGATACACGAGGTGCAAATTTTTTTGCCTAGATTCCGTCTATTTCTCTTGCGATGCAATCACATGTGCAAGGGTGGTTCAAGGTTGATGGCTGTTGGCAGCAGACGAGGGATCACTAACTTAGTAGCTTTAGCAGGATTGGTAATTTATGACGGCCTAGTTTCGTATCTTGAACAACTTTACACGAGTATCTTACGTAAGAACAGCTATGGTGCAGTTTTAAACAGCTTCTTTGTGACTGACTGGCAGTCACGGAGAAAAATAAATCATCAGTAGTCAAAGTTGAAAGACAGGACTTGTAACAGCAGATGTGGTGAATAAAGGATGAATGGAAAAGTTTTAAAGAGTTGCTGTCATTAAATGTGTTTTAAGTGAGAACTGATACGTAGATCTAGTCTGCAGTGTGGCAGGAAGGACTAGATCTTAGATATTCCTGACTAGGGAAAAGTATGTTGCAACGGCAGGGAATTCGATGACAAAGGCTTTTACGACAGTGTTTAGCGGTTATAGGAAGGTGAGCTGGTTGTGCCCAATGGTGGAATTATAATGTTCTTCCTGCTGGTTAACTTGTTTCTATTGACTGACCAACATGCCACGCGCCTACAGACTGTGTGGATGGAATCGCGAACTTGTAGCACCATGTGTGTTTTGGAATGAAGTATGATTCGTAGTGGGAAGAGGACAGATGCTGAATCAATAGTTATCAAATGGTGCACGTTAATGGGGAGGAGCGACGCAACTTGAAAAAGCATTTGATGTTTTACAGGTGACGAGAGGGATCGCAATTGATGAGGGCCAGCATGTGAACGGCTGCTAAATATTTGCTGAAGGTGGGATTCACGGATAAAGGGAACTGGCTGAATTAGTATTCTGGAAAGCGTATAGTGTGAGAAAAGAAGTAGCTGGGATCGGCCTTGGTAAGTGTTTCCTTATTGGGTCTAGATGTGCTGCTTCTGAGCCTGTTTGGGAAAACACGAATTTTGAACTCTTACAAATACACACACAATGGACTGAAAGAATTGCGGATTGATTACTTTTTGATGTTTTCGTAGTTTCACTTTGTCAGCGGATGCAATGGCGTGAACAAGGGCTCCCCTTTAAGTGCCAGCGTTGTTAACTGCAGCTGCGTGCAAAAACTTCACGGAGGAGAACATTGCTGCATGAAACGTCCAGAAACGAATCAACTTTCGTAAAAAGGGATTTTTCTGCCAGTCCGGAGCTATTTGTTTGCAAAAAAGTTGCTTTCAGAACCCGAGAACATGCAGCATAAGAATTCTGCTTGAGGATTCCTTCCGCACTCGAGTGGGATGCACTAATAGACATACGTGTACGATGCGGGAGTCTGCATTGGCATTTAATATTGTTCAATCTTCCTTCAACTTTCTTCCGAATGTTGCAAAAGCAGAAGACTCAAGTTTGAAGATACAGCCACAATGGAATCTTGGGAACAGATTAACCGAAGAGGCTATCGGAAACCATGTTTTGTACTAAAGTTCATTGTTTTTTTGATCCTTTTGAATCACGTGTGTACCCTACATGTACGCGGAACTTGGGAAACTGAGGATTTCTTCGTATTCGTCTCTAAGTTCGGTTTTCAAAAAACTGAGCTGCTTTTTGATGGCAATGGTACGCAGGGTTTTATTTTCGGCAATATCACGAATCCGTTTTACGTTGCCGAGCGCCATGTAGGTAAAAGAAGTGCTGATTTAGAGACTGCAAAGCAAACGGTACCTCTTTCAAGCATTTCTGCTCTTCCGCCCATTAATACTTCTGCTAAACCTGTTCTAATTAATGAAGCTAGTAATATCAGTATTACACCGCTACCAGGTGTACGTTCCTCAACTACGTTTAAGCCATTAAGATCAATTGGGAGCCCTACTACCCTTAAATCTAATATCAATGCTTCAACTACAACGACATCAAGTACTCCGGCCAGTACCACTGCGACCACTAGTACAACATCCACTACAACCACGACTTCGACAACTACTACTACGACAACTGAGAAATTGTCGATTCAAGAAGAAGAATATTACCCCGGAACTTTCGTAGTCTTAGACAGGAACTATTTCGTCAACTTTTATCGCAATAGAAACGTTGAAGACAAAGATAAAGCCTGTGAGTTAATGTTCGAGCAGATCGATCACGTCAATCATGATAACAGCTGCTTTCCCGAAGGAAAAGAAAACTATATACGCAGAATACCCTGCCCAAAAAATGGAGTTTGTGCCGGTGAAATAGTTCCTACTGATGTTGTACAGGGCTATCAGTTTACCTACGCCATTTCGGAGAAAACAGAAGCGTAAGTTAAGCGGAATCAAAGTTGAACTTACATGAGGATATTTTTTCTAAACCCACACTAATCTTTTTTATTGCAGATTTTGGTACGTTAGCCTTGTGGCTTGCTATAGGAACCCTCACACTTGCAAGTGGCAGCATAGTAAAAATAGCTCTACCGTTCAATACGATATATGGCTAGTCAACGGTAATCCTTATCGAAAAGCGCAAAATCCGTTAGAATATCAATTTTCGTTCGACCGGCAGGTATGGAGGAGCAGTAATAACAATTAATCTGTACGAAAGCTAACTTTTTTCATTCAAATAACTGAATACCTTTAATACAGGATACCGTCGAAATATACCTAGTCTTTTTTCTATGCTACCTTGTGCTGGTACCATTACAAGTTCACGCCGTCCTTCGGCAGCGCCATATACTTCCGAGATTATTTACTGGCAGTGTCGGGCTGGAGCTTACAGCTGTGCTGAGTAATGTAATTCATAATTTAACTTTTTGCCTGGACGGTGTCGGTTACCCTTCCGTAGCAGTATTTGGTGACATTATGGATATTTTAGCGCGGGTACGTTATGTTTAAAAAGTTCTAATTTGCACCTTTTATTACTACTAAGTCAAGATGCTTATTTTGACACTTATATCAAGTAATTAATTTTTTCAGGCTATTTTCATGCTAATCCTACTAGTACTCGCTAAAGGATGGGCCGTAACTAGAACTGAATTGAGCAGCAAGCCCGTCATTTTTGGCATATGGATTTTGTACAGCGTTATCCACATTTTACTGTACGTATGGAAAGAGGTAACCCTTAACTGGATTTTTCGCACGTAGCCATTTTGTAAATCCATTCTAATACTGGATTCAATAACCAGTGTTCTAGTTTCACATTTGCCGTCTATTGAAATTTCAGACTGAAGTTGATGTTGTGGAAGACATAGATGAGTATCAAACATGGCCTGGTTGGCTCATTCTCATTCTCCGTACTGTCATTATGCTATGGTTTGTTTATGAACTGAAAGATACAATGAATCATGAACATCAGCCGCACAAGTTAAACTTTTTTCTCCACTTTGGAGCGGCAGCGTTGGTTTGGTTCATTTATTTACCCATCGTGGCTCTCATTGCGCTTCAAGTAACCCCACTTTGGCGATCTAAGCTGCTTTTAGGTTGGTGAAGAACAAAATACTTATTATGCTATTGTTTGCTGAGAATCTAAAATTAACAGCATAAGTATTGGTAACTTAAGTCTCTCTATATTTTTTACAGCAATAACTTATTCCGCTGATTTCTTAGCATTTGCTGTGATGACTCATTTACTTTGGCCGACGCGTAGCCAACAGTATTTTCTACTAAAAACGGCAGCTAGATTAGATACGTCATTGACAGACGAATTGGAAGAGTTCAATGAAGCGCCTCACGTCGTAAATCCCTATGCGAGACGGTCTACTTACTGGTACCCTGTAAATTATTCCATTCAAGACGTGTCTTCCCCAGAGGCTGTATCGCTTACACAACCTAACGGTCTGAATAACTACAACCATTTTGATGATAAGGATAATGCACCCTTAATAGTAACGTGATAGAACTGTATGTAGCATCCAACCCTTTTAATAGGGAAGTCTGTAATCCGATAATCCATCGTTTCTCTAGCTTGTACATGTCCATATTGATCTTTGATTTCGTAGAACTGCAACAATTGTACTTCCCCTAGTAGTGATATTCACGGGAAAGGAAGTGAAATGTCAAGCATTCAATAGTAGAAGTGCTATACTTGTTGCCAAATAATTGTGTCGTTCGTTTTGCAGAAACATAGTTTTAAAAATAATCATAACCATCCAATAAACGATTTTTAGTCTTGTAAATATCGCGAATACGTTTTTTAACCGAGTTTACGACGCATTACCATGTCTGATATGCAGGAAAGAGATGAAACTATTGCAAGTGAACGCTCGTCATCTGAAGAAGATCAAGCCAAGGTAGATTTTTGCTCAGCAAGTGTGGAACCAGAGGGCTTAGACGAATTCGAGGTGATTTTGTCTCACAGTTTTGCAGGAGTTTCTTACGCAGATGCATCAGTTCAAGCTGAGTTCGACGAGTTAGTAGGTATAGCTGTCACATTTGCAATATTTTTGACTTGAACATTACTTGTTCATAAAACTACGTTATCAAAGGACACTGTCTTCTTGATGTACACGAATTGTTCCCGATTTAGGTCTCAATGGATGCCCAGAACTTGAGCTCTACAAACTTCGAAAAGCAAATCAGGTAGACTGATTTACTTTTTCTTGCTCGGATGAAAACGATCTCCTTCACTCATATGATCAAATGTTGCTAATGTCTTTCTAACGCAGACGTTACAGCAAGAGGCATTAGGAACGCAAGAGTGCTACAAGGAAAGTATTACAGCTTTAGTTTTGGAAAAGAACGAGCTGCAAATCTGTGAAAATCAGCTAACACTAAAGCTCGAGGTATGAGCATAGTTGTATGTCCAATAAAATCCATTTACTCTGATGATACGTTACGAAAATACTTTCATGATTATGTTCCATATCTTC
>VRMD01000122.1:0-40845 GCA_009872375.1 Sminthurides bifidus
ATGCTTTCTTACTACTTGGTTCGTAATAACTTCCATACTCCCTCCTCAGTGGATCATTCGAATTCAGATTGATTTGCAAGTTGTCATTCCTCTACGTACCGACTTTTGCGTAGGAAAAACATTTCTGGCTTTTATTCACATAAGGGTATTTACTTTATCATTTAAGATATGTCATGATATGTTGGTAGATATTGGAACGGAACCTTGAAAGATGGTGTAAGCAGTAGTGCCGTCTGCCAACAACGTTTGGCTTTACATGTTTATCTTATCGTACAGAGCTGAGAGGTCGGTACAAAGAATCAAAGAAAAAGCCGGTACTGCACTTGAACAAGAAGCAGTATCAAATAAGATTTTGACAACTCTCGCCACTAATTAATGAGATGACTTCTTGATAACAAACGTTGTGGGGCGTAGCAACGGTAGGCGCCATGGCACACAACTAACATGTGACTGGAAAGAAAGGATACTCCGCAAGTAATTGGTGTAGCTGTATCTTGATGAATTTGCGACTTCTTTTGCCAAGCGTTGTATCAACATACTGCATAACTCTACAACTAGAGTACAGTACGGTGTACAAACGATATTCACTATTTACTAACTTGAGCCAACATGAGATGATTCAAGCAGCTTCTTCAGCAAGAAGAGTTGCGAACTCATTTTCTATCAAGCGGATGAATTGATTCGCCATTGATTGCTTCGGGAAAATGGATGAGTCCACGCCGGTGACGAATCTCAATGCCCCGTTGTAGCTCAAAATGGTCACGCTGAGCCCTGTAAAATACAAAAAGGTCTAAAGTTCACCAGATTTTTGAAAAGGCGAAAATACTTCTAGAATCAAATTTACAAAATAGTACATATGTTTTAAAATTCTGCACAGGAGCTGTATAACTATCTCAACTTTACTATATCCAAATCCTAACTCGTCAAACATGGTTTAAGCTCCAGCTTCTTACAAAGGACTAGATAGCTTCTTGTGACATTCAATCAAAGTTGGTACAGCTTCTGAAAATCAGTGTCAAAGTCGAAGGGTATGACCTAATTATCAGGTCTAATCTTTGGAAACGATGCATCAATCAATTGGCGTACTGAAGGAAGAAACCTCTGGCGATGCTTTTCCCTTTTGTTCATTATATTATTACCGGAACATTCATTAATCGTACTGCATGCATGCTATGCTGCATTTATGCTGCATCTAACGTCATATCTTCAAACCATTTTAAACGATAAAATTATCCGCTAAAAGATCCAGGAATAGCTATAAAAAGCTTACCAATATTTCCTCGGAGCGGGCCCCCCGTAAACATGCAATCCACAAGTGGGAATCCCCCAATGCCTTCACTCTGAGACGGTGGTCCAGGAAAGTTCGACAAGATCACGGTTGGGAAGTAATTTGTCACTGTAGTTTTCTCTATGACCCAACTCGGCAAGAAATTGAAAAACTTCAAAATGGCGAAGTTAGCATACGGGCTGGCAGAACGTTTCAGCTCCTCTACATACTTATGAGCACGCTTCAGACGTGCCCTCCCACCTTTGAGACCAACTGGTAAGGCAATGTAGCCGTAGCTCCTACAATGACACAAATAATTTTCCAAGCATTGTGATAGAAGGGATCAAAAAAATGTCTTACGCATTAGCATGGACCCAAAGGTCTTACCAGTGCCCAAAGGTCTTACCAGTGGTTGCAGAATTTGTGAGGATGATTCGGCCATGGCAGAGGTAGGATGGCATGCATTTTACTGGGAACTGGAGCATTTTGAGAAATCATCATTTTCCTGATAGCCCCGGAAATGGCTCCAACTATGACAGCAGTGAATCCCACGCCGTGTAGCTTTTTAATCTCCCGGATTTTATCAACAGGCATCCTCTGGCTCCAAGCCTTATAGATTTTGCGACTCAGCTTTCGCTCCGGTAAATGCCATTCATTGACATCCAGAGCTGTGAAGCCTTGCTTGAAGAATTCATAAGGAAGGTTAAAGCCCGCTCCTATCCGAAAAAGCACTTCTTGCATGTTGCTTCTCTTCACAATCTTTGGCTTCGCAACTTTCTCCATCATGCCATCAAACACGTATTTCATAAACACTTGCATCACTGAGATCCCGTCCGCGAGTCCATGGTGGAATCTGAAAACGTAAAGGAATTTCGGCTTGTCCGGGTCTTCTACGTTGCGAATTAGACAGTTCTTCACGAGTAGGGCCTCCCATGGGCTCTTCCCTTTAGGAAACGGCCGAGATTCCAGCTCAGCAACGATTTGGATGAAATCTTCCTCCGTAATTACTACATTTGGGTCCACATCGGCATTGTAAACTTTCAGATGGTCTTTTGGGTCAAAGTTTTCGACTGGCTTCCACCAGAAGAAGCCCATCCATTCAAAATAGTAGCTTCGCAACTTTGGGTGTACGTACTCCCCGGTCTTTGGATCTTTTGTATTGATAATGGCTTCCATATATTCCGTGGCTGTTTCCACACTAAGACCGTGGTGAAAGGCTCCCATCCCCACGATCGTATTCAAAGGTCTGTTGTGCATTTCATCGACAGCCAAAACGGGATTCTTTCCTGTGTACATAAACCCCTTGTGAGAAGTTAGTCAAGATGTTATTCACAGATTTGTTTTCAAAACTAGGAAGCTAGCGAACAAAAACTTACCTCCCATAATTTTTGTGATATCTTTTCGAAAAAATTTTACCCATGTTATCATAAAGTATCGCCATAGAAACAGCGGTGCCACTAATACGCACAGAATCGGCAAAAGCACAAGAATAAACACAAAGAAAGATAGAATAGACAGCAGTAAGTTCCAGGAACATGAAAAATACTTTATTCACCGGATTTCCCATCTTGGCCGAAGATGCCCTAATATCTGTACACGAAAGAATGTTCCTTTATAAAACGAGCCGTTAAGTAGCACGATGTTTCCGTTAAAAATCCTGTATCAATCAAGTTATCCAGCGGCAGGGTTGTCATGGAGATCCATGGTAGCTAGTTGCTAGTGTGAAAGTCTTAAGTTCTTTCAGAAACATGTGGGTCAGGTAAAGTTGCCATCCCAAACTGCTGACAAAAAACGACTGCAGGAATGATGGCTTCGTTAGCGCCAGAACAAAAGGATGAGGGAGCAAGGAAAAAAGAATGCCGCAAAATGGCATCTCGTCAAACTGATGACCAATTGAGGAGTAGTCTGCAACGCTTGTAGTGGTAAGCATTGGTCCACTTCTCAGCATTATAATATTCTAGTGTACATTGACGTCTCCATTCTTATCTATCAGCTGGGACCACTTCGTCGGGTCAGACGGGGCAAAACGTTGCTCACGATGCGTTGTCATTTGTGAATTCAAAGGTGGAAAGGGTGAAGCCGAACCTGCCCTTTGCCTACACCAATGTACTTTTAAAGTAAAGAGACAAAGAGCATTTATGGATTTATGTCAAGTTGAGAAACGCAATCCACGACTAGTTTTGCAATAAGGGTTCCCAGCGACTAAGCTACGTGAGAAAGGTTCCCTCCACGCAGTGCCTTAAGCTATAAGGTCACTTTCCAAGCTCGGTACGTGGAGCTGAATGAATCATAAGCTAAATCTTTGAACATTCCCTTTAAAGTCTATTACTGTAATTAGCTTATACGGCAAGCCAGTGCAGTGCAGTGACCAAGATTGAGAATAAGCAGGAGTCTCTAATTAGAGCCACCAACAGAGGAGAAGTGCATGAGATACAAANTTGAACATTCCTTTTAAAGTCTATTACTGTAATTAGCTTATACGGCAAGCCAGTGCAGTGCAGTGACCAAGATTGAGAATAAGCAGGAGTCTCTAATTAGAGCCACCAACAGAGGAGAAGTGCATGAGATACAAACGTTTTGCGTAGATGCAACGTGCTCACTGCAACGCTCTTAAATATTTTCATTTTCTTGGCTTTGGAAGCGTGGCTGTGCTTGAGGATTTGCGAAAATAATTTATCATCTTAGCTCTTAATGCTGAGAAATATCTCAGAATTTGTGTGAGAGGGGAGAGGAGATTCGCAACAATAAGTCTATCAGGCATAGAAGCAACATGTACTGGTAAATCGAAAGAGGACCACTTCACTTGCGGTTGCGCACGCTTATCGTAATGACCTTTAGGGCTACGCCGTGTCATGAATCATCAAATAAATGTCGTTGCCGTGATTGGTACCCACATTATGCTATAATAATTTAAAGTTCATACACAGAAATTCCGGAAATTTGCATCGAAAAAGACAAAAACCTGCGATGGACTTGGGTTCATTGCTGTAAACAGTAAGCTACAGGAAACAGTCAGCAGCCTATTATGTCAAATATTTCTTAGGCTTGGCATGCAGCATGTCGTTTTATTAACTGTATGACTATACTGGATTCGTAGAAACCTTGAGCAGTCCACAGCAATATTTCGTTGAAATAATCATGGATGATCTACCGACGTCCAAATTGAGGTTTAGTTGGACTTGCGTCCATTTTTATTACAGTAGTACTTCAATAGCAACGCACAAGTAGTGTTTACTGCTTACATCAAATCATCTTCAGGAGCCTTGGTGGTCCTGTCAGAGTATCTTAAAACTTCGAAATACGAAAAGCTTCACACCATTGAGTAAAGAAAAGATTTTAACTGGTGTAATTAATGTGTACTAGGGCCAAATGCCAGCAAGTATTCAATTCTTGAATCCCTACTTTGGGTAGAGATTAAGGTTAACACTGGAATTTCTATTTAAAAAGTCTATTTGGTCACATTACAGAAGTCAAATCTTGAAAACTATCTTAAGAAACCTGGAATCAGCACATTTAGTCAAAACTATGTACGGACTTATAAAAGACAGAAGCATTTTTCAATTAATCTAATAAACTAGACGATATTCATTCTATTGCACTAAATCATGCAAGTTGAAGTCGTCGTTAATCACAGTAACAGTTGTAGTAATCCACAAAGACGTTATCCCCACAACTCGTGATCCAGATTGGATATCATTCCATATTTTACCAATGGTTACATTACAATCACAACTTGAAAATGTTCTTCGTCATTTCCGCAACTAGATGTTTTATTGCCTCTTTCAATTGATCTCATTAATTTTCTGAGCCCAAGTTTGAATTAATGTTGTTTCAGGGCCAATTCAATAATTACTGAGGAGGAAACAATGCAGTAAGGACTGCATCCATATCGCCGTTTTTGGACTGCACCAGCCGGGCAAGCCATCCATCATGATTAGAAAATCCCATGCTGAGAAGCTGATTCAAAGTAACCATCATTGCAGGGTCCAACACTGGGGAGTTTCCATCAGGAGCAGTCGGTTCTTGCGATGCAGGCGGGGCAGCTGGTCGTGCCCCAAGAGACGGTAGCGGAATGGAGCGCTGCGCAGTGCGAAGAGCATTGTTGACCGTAGATACGCCTTGATTCATAAAGCTCTCAACTTGAGGTGGCAAAAAAGGATACAATGATGGAGCTGAGGCATTTCCAGTAGTTGGCGTTTTCGCAGGAGCAGCTGTTGCTACGCTGGCTGGAGTGCTTCCAACACTTTGAACAGTGGGTGCTTTAGCAGCATTCTGTGCCTGTCCTGGAAGCTGTTGCCCTTCAACAATCACTCCAGAGAATGTAACTGTAGAGTCAGAGGGTTTCTTGCTTGGAATGTTATCAGCAACAGATCCGACAGCAGGTGCATTACTGTTGGCGATAGTTCCATCAGTCTATAAATAGACATTAAAATTGGGTTAAGCCATTTGCATTCTGCTAAAAGCATGAACTCTCAGTTAAAATAAAATAATACCGTTTCCTCATCGCAATTGTCGAATTGAAAATATTTACCTGAGCTCTTTCTGCTTCCAACATGGTCCAATCCGTATCTCCACTCGGACTCGGTGGGCTTCGTATTAGTTCCAACAGCCTTTCCATTACCATCATCCGCTGTCTTATTGTTGTCAACACTAAGATTTTGCATCTTCTCTGTAACCGCATCCGCAGGAGTGTCAGCGGGGTTGCTGGTTTGGGCATCTGTTCCTGCGTTTGCGGCCCCTGACATCGGACATTTGGATGCAGAACCGCTTGCTGCAGCACTACCCCAATTTAAGTCGCTCAGTTTGAAGACACCACTTTTATCCCACAACTTTTCTAACCCTGCTGTATACAAAAAGATCGTCGTTAAATTATTGAATTGGTTTGATAATTTCGCGATGATCGTCATGATAAGTTGATTTTCTTCAGTATAACTCATCTTACCAAATAGTGGCGGGGGTATCTGCGTGAGCAACTGGGAGTAATCAAATCCTGCGGTTGCAGATTCCTTCCTTTTTCTGCTCTTCTCCTCATCCTTGCCTTTCTTTTCCCAACCAAATGCAGCATCAACAGCTTGGCGATTACAATGATTCATCTTGCGAAAATGCTTCCTCATTTTCTTCAAATCTTTGTGTCCGAATCCAAACTTCTTTTCCCAACCAAATGCAGCATCAACAGCTTGGCGATTACAATGATTCATCTTGCGAAAATGCTTCCTCATTTTCTTCAAATCTTTGTGTCCGAATCCAAACACGGGCACATCCACTCTGGGAACTTCAGCTCCTTGACCAGCATCATCATCTGATGAATCGGAGGAATGACGCCCTCGCCGCTTGTGACCTCCCTTTTTGCCATGACGATGGTGACGGTATCGATGCTTACCGTGTCCATGTCCATGCCCATGCCCATGAGGTGCAGGAGATCCTTCCACATCATCATCTGATGAATCGGAGGAATGACGCCCTCGCCGCTTGTGACCTCCCTTTTTGCCATGACGATGGTGACGGTATCGATGCTTAC
The DNA here is from genome assembly GCA_009872375.1 of Sminthurides bifidus. Classification (NCBI taxonomy): domain Eukaryota; kingdom Metazoa; phylum Arthropoda; class Collembola; order Symphypleona; family Sminthurididae; genus Sminthurides; species Sminthurides bifidus. The sequence goes on from VRMD01000122.1 coordinate 6,786, forward strand.
CGTGTCCATGTCCATGCCCATGCCCATGCCCATGAGGTCCAGGAGATCCTTCCTCACCAGTAGAAGAATCCTCATCTTCCTTACCGACATCTTCTTGCATGAAGTATTTCTACAATTATGGGAAACGGTAAGGTCAGCGAGATATTATGCATTTGAAATCTAGATTATTAACTCGACAACCCTCAGGCATCAGCACGCTTACCTTGATGGCTTCAGGAGCCTGCTCCGGGAAAGCAATTCTCAACATGACATGGCCAGCGTGGCATCCCTTCCTTTCGCAAATAGCACACAAGTCAAAATCTTGAACACTGCAAGCACTTGTATCTGAAGCCCGCGATGGATGCATTACAACCGTCGCAAAAGACTCCAGGATGTTCAAAGTGATGAATCAGGCCAGGATCTCCAGCGTCGTTACCACCTCGGTCACTGCCTCCGGAAGATCCATGAGGCGGCTGTGATGAGTTATCCGGTGCAGTGTTGGTTGCATTTAAGTTTATATTAGCCTCGCTGTTTTGAGACAGTGGTGGTCCCCATGCTCCGAAATCCATCTTTTACTTCGTTTCAGGACCAACGACACGATTATATCAAAAAATCAAAAACTCAGCACTTTCAAATTCCACCACGCAAGTTAATAAAGTTACAGTATTCAATATTCCAGGTCCAACTTGTAACACCACTAAATATTACGTTCCTTATTAATAAGAGGTTCACAACAACTCGCTTCAGAATGCAATCAGCAACTACAATACCAATTCACGAGTTTCAACCTTTTATAAATCTGCGTACGAGTCGAGTGACGTTTTGGTGGAAATGCTAGTCATGATGACTCAAAAGAAGTTTTAATGGTCCAAAATGATTGCAGCAACTTTGAGGTTAGAGACTACGCAGTAGATGCTTCGTTCACTGTACGATAATTTCAAGTATGTATACGTTAGGAAAGACACAACGGAGAATTTACCCCAACAAAAACAGCTGGTTCACACAACATCTCACATCATCTCATCGCCTCCTTAGGTATGTATGTATAACGCATGCGGGCAGACTTTACATTTCAACCATGAGCTCTCCCTTTGCTTCTCTCACAAGTGCTGTTGTCATGCTCATGCTGCAATAGAAGTAAAGCTTTACGAGACTCCATCCTTTGTGTTCTAGAAATGCAGCTCTCATGCAGTCACTTTACACACTACTATCGTTTTGAGAACGTTTTAGATAACCTTCCGAACGTATACGCAAACTAATCTGCCCTTTTATCTTGTCTTGCTTTTTTTCGTTGAGTTGTTGCAACTTGCAAGTTGCAATCACGGTCACGGCACGACGGCACGGCACATCCTGACGTCGTTAGAACGCAGAAACTGCGTGATCTCAGCTAAACAAAAGCTAAAAAACTGGAAAACCAGCATGTAACTTCAACCGATGCTGTTTCGCAGTCCAACTTATCCACAGAAAGTTGAACTTTAATTTGAAAATAACGAATCGAGTATTGCGATGACAAATGGCCGAAGAGGTGTCAGGAATTAAAACTACGAACTAACTGATTGTGGTCGGGGAAATCGTTTCCATGACGTTTACGGAACGTTAGATAAAATCCTTCACATTTTGCATGGTATCCTTCGAACTTATTGCTACTATAGTTTATAGTCATAAAGTTATTTCGACTGAAGGGTAAGGTTCCAGCTATGTTATGATGTCGCTGTTTTGGCAGCAACCTTTAATGAAACTTGCCTGAAGTGACATTAAAACTCTAAATGCACGCATCCCCTCAATCACGGCAATTTCCGCAAGTTTGTACGAAAAAACAGCCATTTGACGTTAAAGCCCGTCCAGTTCCACCATCAAATGAATTTGCAGATGACAGAGGATGAAGAGCAAAGTTGGATTCTGAAGAACAAGATTTCCGAATCATGGACAAAATTTTAAGTGCAATCCTGCAATGCGATGAACGAATCACATAAAATCAAGGCTCGCTGATCGCCAGAATTATATTATAATACACAGTTCCCTCTCAAAATGCTTGTCCTGTCCAGTGTTTTCGACCTGAAGCTATCTACATGTGAGCAAGTCGGTAAAGATGCCGCAAGCATAAATTTGGTCGATTCTCCAGTTTTCGGAATAAAACTCATGTGGGATACATACATACTTTACACCTGCTAAAACAAGATTTGAGCAGAATATTGGCGCCAGTCGATCTGGAAATTTGGCTATAAGAAATCGAAATTTATAAATTGTTATCGTACAAAGATGTAAAATCTTTACATTGTGTTGTAAATTTTGGATCCTGTGTCTGATTTTGCATTGCGAAACTAAACTTCGAATAATTTTTTCGACAACGACATAAAATAGACGAGAGATTCGAAAATTTAGAAAGCTTACAGCCACGAACATGTGAAAATAATGCGCATTCAGCCACATGTATACATGCAGTGAAAGCATGTACGAGTGAATCCCGCTAATATTTTCAGAGAATATCCAAGAATGTATAGTATCACATTGTCCGTCGACAATTAATTTCCAGTTAACGCTTTGTTGCCTGTTAAATAAAAACGGTGCATTAGGTGTTGAAAACCCTTACTATTTTGTCTACGTCTACAAGTACGAGTGTCCGGCCGGCGACTTCAGCTCTGGACCCCATAGTCGTGCCAAATCAAACTTGAAGTCCTCACTTCATCTTACAAGCGTTGGAAGAATATCATCAAGATAAACGCATCATGGACTCCGCAGCGAAGGAACCTTTTTATGCATCAATGGAAGAGGAAACTCAGGAAATACCTCAAAGCTTTGCGGCTGGAAGCGAAATGTGTGCTAATCCCAATTGCGTTAAACAAGGCGTGGAGCTGGTACCTTTGCAGACATGTTGCGATGTTTATTACAGTCTGCACAAACGGAATCGAAGGTCTCAAAAGATTTGTCTGGAATGTTTGGAAACGGCAGAAAAGTTTCGAGAGGTAAAATGTCACTGATGTTCGAGATGGAAGTCTGTAGACAATATCATGTTTCAGTTTCATGCAATACCTTCTCCTTCATAGGAATGTATGAGTTGTATGCAAGAAGGACGGAGCCTGCTGCATGTGCCGCTGGACAGACTCGATGAGCGTTTCCTTGATGATGATATGAAACCTGCTGTTGTAGAAACTATGGGTACAAATCTGCTTAATACATACTTTTAAAGTAACTTGAATTAATTGTTTACGAGTAAATTCGGTCATGTTGTTCGTGGCTGATTCTGATTGTAGGCGACGATGAAATGAATCAGATGTGCGGAGCCCAGTTTTCGAAGAGAGAGATCGCCTCCATTGTAAATGACGTCCTAGTTTCCAGCAATCTCCAATCGCAATTGCAACTGTGCCGGCAAAAACTATCCACTGATATCGATAACATAAGTTAGTAAATCTTGTGCGAGCTCGACTCACATAAAATCTACATTATTCATATTACATCCATCAGTTATTGCAAACGAAGAATGAATTCGATTATTGCATTTTATCCACAGCGGCAGAGTACAAAAATATCGAAGATCAAATCCGGGAAATGGAACTCGAAGTTGACAGAGCGAGAAACATGTACTATGAGTCCCGACCAAAATTCTTTCAAGTACGTGACACATTTGCAATAAATTATGTACAAATAGTGTCGCGATTCTGCCAGTTATGCAAGAAGATAAAGAATATTTTATCTTTTAAATCAATTAGTCAAGCCAACCTAAAAAAAGTGATTTTTTTCTACAGATTGTAAAAACAAGATCCATTGACATTGATCAAAATGGACGAGTAACCGTTATTGACGAAGAAAATATTGACGATGGAGAAGCTTCGCAGCAGTATACAGCAGGTAATCATCATACAGCCAAGAATTTTAAGTTAGAAATTGAAGTTTAAATAGTACTGACCACGAATTCTTGCTATTAATCGTTCAATGATTTCGTTACAGGTTCCCCTTCGAAGCAAGCTAACAGTTCAGAGACTGACATGAAATTTGATGGTTATGAAGTAAGAATTATCTTCTCACTAATTTATCGTCGTTAGTAGACGGACATCGCGTAGTAGACGGACATTGCATTAGTAACTGACAATTTTTTCGATGCCATAGACAGAAGAAGTAAGTTTGGGAGAATGGGTTACTGCGCCTCAACCCGCAAAAAGAGTTCTTTTTGAAACTCCTGCGAAGATACCGAAAGTTATGCCAAAAGTTGGAGACAAGGTTTATGCCATGAAAAGAACAGCTTTGTGTGGGTGGACATTGGGAGAAGTAGATGAAGTCATTCCAGCTAGCGGGAGTAAACCTGTAAGTTGAAGAAATTCACATTCCTTTTGATTTTGTGGAGATAAATGTTCATATGCATCGAAATGAATTTTGCAGCCAATGTTTAAGATTAAATTTACCACGAAAAAACGAAAATTTTCCAACGAGGGAGAGTCATACAATTATAAAGAGCTATGTGCGAAGCAACTAGCGTACAACATACCATGCCCGTTTGTTTTGCCTGTGGGAACAAGAATAATTGGGTTGTTTAAAGATGATTGCGCTGTTGATGAAGGAGTTACACCTCAAGACTCTTTATATTATGCTGGAATAGTGGCAGAGCCACCTAAAAATACAAACAAGTATAGGTAAGTGTCTTAGTTTTTCTGAGACTGTCCTACCCACAAAAGTTTGACATGGTAATACGCCTTATTTTGACTAAATTTCTAGGTACTTAATATTTTTCGATGATGGGTATGCCCAGTATGTAGAGCCAACTGAAGTATTACTAGTTTGTGAAAGTAGCGTTCCAGTCTGGGCGGATGTCCACCCTGACTCCCAGGAATTTATTAAGCAGTACGTTCAAAAATACCCGGAAAGACCTATGGTGCGCTTGACTGAAGGAACTATGCTGTCAACGGAGTGGAGTGGTAAAAGAGTATTACGATTTTCGTTTTCGAGTCAATTATTTTTTGGTTTTTTCAAATTCCTTGCTAATGTGAATTTAATCATCTGATGTAGGAAAATGGCTGCTATCTCGTGTTGTGGAGGTTGATTGTTCTTTAGCAAAGATGCACTTCCCGACTGAGAATCGATTCGAATGGATTTACAGAGGTTCTACCAGGTTATCTCCATTGTATGAAAGTGAAAAACGCAATGCCGCTCGGTCTGAAAAAAATGCCATGAAATCATCCTCTAATCGTGCGCTACCGAAGACTAATCGTGAGGTAAGTCGTAACTACGGAGCGTGTTCCATTCTCTCGGTAGATTTGTGATTTCCAACTACAATTTTCGTTTTCCGTTTTCAGAACAATTTGAAAATAGAATACTTGTATGGTAATGAGGATGCTTTTCAAGGTGAGTGATGTAGACACGGCTTGTTACATATAATTGCAAAAAATGACGCATCAGTTAACATTACGGTGTGTCGCAGATAAACTTCGAGCGGTAGCGAAAAAATCAACTGCTTCGGGTGCAGGTTCTCTACAGAAGTCGCAAAGTTCTGAGTCAATACCAAGAGCGAAACCTGTAAATGCTATTCCTAATCATAGTTTCCTTGAGTTTGAAGGGAAAATGGCGGTAAGATTTATTTCTGCATTTTTTAGGTTTGGTCTAAAGAAGTGTACGCTCTAATTAAAGTCCTTTCGTACAATGTTGGTTTTGCTGCAGAGAATAACGCTACCAAGTAGTGTGCCGACTCCCAAGGAATATGAACCTCATGAATGTTCCTCTTCTTGCGTTATTGATTTTGATGAATCCAACCCGGAATTCAGAAAACTCAATCCTTTGGCCATAATATTCTACTTAGGATGGGGACGGTAATTCAAGTAGTGTTGCAATATTTGTAAGCAGTAGATAACAATTCCACGTGGCCTTTGACCTACTTAAATTTCAGAGAGGTAACAAAGGGTCCAAGAAGACAAGTATTCTACAGAACGCCTTGCGGTGCCAGACTCCGAGACTTTCCAGAATTGCACGAGTACTTGCTTCAAACTAACTTCAGTTTAAGCATAGATCACTTTACTTTTGATGCCAATGTGGATTGCTTGACGGAATTCCAGGCGTCTCGCATCTTGTTTCGGTTGCAGGTATTATCACTTGAATAGTAGAAAAAATTTTGACCGGAGTACTAAAGCGTAATTCTAGGAACCACGAACGCTGTACTGAACTGCATGAGAAACATCCGTTTTAGATTCTTACTTAGCTGATCTCCAATTCATGAATGTGATTGATATTGGGTATCTTCTGTAGTGGAAGCCCATACGAGTAAGACTGGATAATCCATTATACTTTTTAATTCCTAGGATATATCTTACGGGAAAGAAATCAAACCGGTTCAGGCTATCAATTCCTTGGATCATGATTATCCAGATTACGTGGAATACACAAGTGAACGGATTCGAGGGAAAGGTGTACCCCTGGAATTGGATCGCAATTTTCTTGTTTGCTGCGATTGTACTGACGACTGTCAGGTAAATTGGTCGTTATGAAATTAATTGCAATGTCACTCCGGCCCAATTCGGAAGTAGTTAGAACTAATATGATGACATTTAGTTTATGGCATTGGTTACGCTTCTTATGTGCACGACTGTAGGACAAATTGAAATGCGCATGTTGGAATCTTACCTACGAGGGCTATCGAAAAACTCGAGAAGTTAAAGATCTAGAAGAAGTTGGTTACAGCTACAGGCGTCTAAAGGACCATATCGTTTCTGGAATATATGAATGTAACGTTGGGTAAGCAAATATAGTTAAAGAGTTTACAACGTATGCATGACTTATCCATTCCAGCGTAGTGTGATATTGCTTTATCTATTGCAGATGTAAATGTCGGAAAACTTGTTTGAACCGAGTTGCTCAGAATAAAATGAAGTGGATTCTCCAAGTCTTTAAAACGAGCAACAAAGGTTGGGCGATTCGACCTTTGCATGATATTCCAGAAGGATCTTTTATTTGTGTGTATGCAGGTCAGATACTGACAGAGCAAGGAGCTAATGAGGTAATAGAAAACTTGTGATGATGAAACTTTGTTTTGAGAGGCATAGGAGTTTAATTCGGACATAAAAAATTGTTTTTAAGGACGGAAAAAATTTTGGTGACGAGTATCTGGCGGAGCTAGATTTTATTGAAGTGTGTGAAAAATACAAAGAAGGCTATGAAGAGTCCTGCATTGAACCAGAAACTCCTATCATTGACCTGGTAGCAGAAGACAACCAAAGTAATTAACACACAAAAACGCATGTTTTTGTCGCGTTCTTATTATTAAAAATGTTAATGTCATATTTGTTTTAACGTTAAACTTGTAAAACACAGATGCAGGTCAGAAAAATAGTAGTGGAGATGACGAGGACTCGAACGATGGTAAGACATTGCTTACGCATTGATGCTCGTTCATTAAGACTAAAGTTCGGGTTATATCACTTAAACAAATGAAAGACAACAGATGATCTTATTTTTCCTTACTCTAGGCTCTAGAAGAGCCCCGTCAAGATTCACGGCAAAATTTATGGCTGACGTCCAATCCCGGCGCAAACCGAGGGTTGACAAATCTTGTAGTACAAGGGACTTCTACAAAGAAGGGGAACAGTGCTACATAATGGATGCTAAAAGCATAGGAAATATTGGTCGTTATTTAAATGTGAGCTGAAATCTACTCAAATTTAAATTATCTCAAGTTTTTTTATCAAAATAGTAAGGTGTGACAGTTTTTGATTGTTTTTATGTCGTTCCATAGCATTGCTGTACTCCAAATGTTTACGTCCAAAATGTTTTTGTTGATACTCATGATGCGCGGTTCCCTTGGGTTGCGTTTTTTGCCCAAAAAACGATCCGAGCTGGGACAGAAATGACGTGGGATTATAATTATGATATCGGTAGTGTGCCGGAGAAGACTCTTTATTGCCAGTGTGGATCTCCTGATTGCCGGGGGCGGCTACTGTGAACTATTCTAGGAGTTGCAGTCAATGATTTCTTAGAGTTTATGCGAAATACTTCAAAGCATTCTTATTGCTAGATCTCGTAATATTTGATTGGAAAGTGTATTTGACCTTCGCCTCAACGACTCAAATTTTTTATGCTGCTTTTAATACTGTAGTACACATTGATACAAAGTAAACTCAACTTGTAACACTGTAAAGAGCAACAGCGGATACTTTCTAAGCATCAACGTCCGGAAGAAAAAGACCAGTACATCAAAAGCAGTTTATTATTCCAAATTCCAAAATGCAAATCCTGCGCGTTCTTGTACAAATTTCACAGAACAATAAGTAATTTCACGCTGGAATTGTTGACTCTTTGATTTCTGAGAGTATACCTATCCAGAATTTCAAAAGTTTAATAACAGCCGAAGAGGGCTTTTACAGTTTAAAATATGAGAATAATTGAAGCGTTTTTACACCACAAGATTTAGCCATCATAACGCACAATGGGATTTAAGATATAGGTATACGTGGTATCGGGCGCGAAATTTAGATTCGACCGAAAACGGGGCTATAAGTATGTATATATATAGTAAGTATACTTTTTGCTTATAGACTGAAACCATAATGATGAATTATATGGGTTCACTCGCGATCGCAACAAAACTTTTACAAAACAGTGTTTAGTTTAGTTACACTTAATGTGTCATTACCCCATTGTTGCATGTGTTTACCTGAAAGATGTTCTGATTTTGGTTGGATTCGAATGCTAATCGGTGATCACAAAAATCTATCAGCATTGTATTCTAAAAAACATCAAGTGCGCCCGGTGTATGGTTGTTCCCCAAAAATGTAACCTCTATCTGCTCTAACTGTGATGATTATTAAATTTCATTGTTGAAATTTAAAATGTAACGAATTAGTAGGGCTAGAATTTCTCCTTTACCGTTTTTACCGGTACAGACTTTTACTGCCGATACCTTTTGAATTTTTGGGTGAAATTAAAGAACAGTCAAGAAAAATAGCATAGCGTCGTAAATAATGAGTTTTGTTGCACAATGATTCAAGGTGAATGAAATATATATTTATTACGGTCTACAATGAGACCCAAAAAGTTATTATACTGCCTCAAAAGTTTTATCAATGTTGCTGAGCTGTCACCAATATTTAGGACCTAGCACGAAATAACTGCAACAACACAGTTGCATTTGAACATGCCTTTGACTGATAGGGTTTGTGATTTGTGAATTATTGACCGAACTTCTTAAGCATTTGACTGTATTGTTCGCAATGGAGACTAGCAATACGGCTGCAAGTGCCAGCAGTATCAGTGCTCGAACCAGCCGGTTGACGGTCGAAGGAGTTGGAGCCCGAGTAATTCGTGGACCCGATTGGAAATGGGGAAAACAGGTTAAGCTACAAGTTTTGATTACTTTTCAGACAAAATAGTTTAAGATGCAAGCATTAAAGCTGGATTTTGAGCATGAGATTAAAGCTGTACTGCATCATTTTAAAAAATCGTAACATATTGCATTATTTCTTTCAGGATGGTGGGGAAGGACACGTAGGAACCGTCAGAAATTTTGAATCTCCTGAAGAAGTAGTTGTTGTATGGGACAATGGCACAGCTGCTAACTATCGCTGTGCTGTAGCTTTTGACTTGAGAATTCTGGACAGCGCTCCCACAGGTTATTTGAATGCATGCTGCAATTCCACAAGAGGTAGCTCTCGTAGTTTGAAATAGTTAAAATTTTTTTCTGTAACTGTAGGTGTCAAGCATGATGGAACAATGTGTGATACTTGCCGGCAGCAGCCTATATTCGGAATCCGCTGGAAATGCGCTGAATGTTCAAATTACGACCTTTGTTCTGTTTGCTATCACAGCGATAAACACTCATTGAGGCATCGGTTCTCTAGAATTACTACTCCTGAAAGCTCAAGGTGGGTGGCTAGGTCTTTTGGCACTACAGTTTTAAAGAGTAACAAGTTTGATTTGTGTCTTGACTATTCAGAGTTATAGTTGAACCACGACGGAAAAGCAAAAAAATTGCCGTTCGAGGTTTGTATCCTGGTGCAAGGGTTATACGTGGAGTTGATTGGCAATGGGAGGACCAGGACGGTGGAAATAGTAGAAGAGGGAAATTGACTGAGATACAAGACTGGTCCGCGGCAAGCCCAAGATCTGCAGCGTACGTCATCTGGGATACGGGAGCTAAAAATCTTTACCGCGTTGGATTTGAAGGAATGGTATGATACACTTGTCGGTGGTGTGCCCCAATTGATTGATTTCAGAATTAATCTTGAATTTTGAAAATTATAAAATGATTTGACTGCGTAAAACTCTTGTGGTATCATTTCTTTCTGTGTTTGAAGGCTGACCTGAAAGTCGTCAATGATGCAAAAGGTGGCACCTTTTATCGCGATCATTTACCTCTGTTAGGTGGAGAAGGTCCGCGAAGTGGTATCACACGAATTCAAGTTGGTGATCAGGTAATCATGGCTAACTGGTCTTCATTATATTTGTTCTTGAATTCAGATATTTTAAGCTTAATTCTGCTCAGTCACTTCAAATTAAAAAACATCCTGTGAATAGGTTAACATTGATCTGGAGCTTGATGTCGTTCAAAGCTTACAGCATGGACATGGAGGTTGGACGGAAGGAATGTATGAATGTTTAGGTACGACAGGCTCAGTAGTTGGCATTGATGAAGATCGGGATATTGTGGTTGCGTATCCCTCCGGCAACAGGTGCGAAAAATAGATCGTGTAATTTGTATTATTAAATTACCTTGGCATCGCACACTTTATCCAATTAATTTACATTGAAGGTGGACTTTCAATCCTGCCGTGCTCACGAAAGTGTTAGGAACTGGAAATACCTTGGTAGCTGGAGCTGCAACAGGAGCTGATATTTCTGGGGCATCCGATACGCTTGTAGAAAACCGAGACTCGTCCTCCGCTTTTGTAGCTGGGGATGTTGTCCAAATTTGTTCTGACCTAGAGCGGATTAAAATTTTACAGCGGGGCCACGGCGAATGGGCTGAAGCAATGTTGCCGGTATGTATTATTTGCATTATTGCCTTAAAGCCTCAACCAAGTTCCTGATCAATAATGATAAATTCATTGCAGACCTTGGGAAGAATCGGAAGAGTGCAGCAAATATACCACGACAACGATTTGAAGGTTGAAGTATGTGGTACCTGTTGGACTTACAATCCAGCTGCTGACTGGGGCATCCGATACGCTTGTAGAAAACCGAGACTCGTCCTCCGCTTTTGTAGCTGGGGATGTTGTCCAAATTTGTTCTGACCTAGAGCGGATTAAAATTTTGCAGCGAGGCCACGGCGAATGGGCTGAGGCAATGTTGCCGGTATGTATTAATTGCATTATTGCCTTAAAGCCTCAACCAAGTTCCTGATCGATAATGATAAATTGATTGCAGACCTTGGGAAGAATCGGAAGAGTGCAGCAAATATACCACGACAACGATTTGAAGGTTGAAGTATGTGGTACCTGTTGGACTTACAATCCAGCTGCTGTTACCAAAGTTTCTTCTTCAGATGGATCATTGCCAGGATCATCTAGTGGTGGTAAGTAATTATCGCAGTTTTTAGCCACAATGAGCTCATCTCAATCTGTTTATGCCAATTTTAATTTATTTTTCAGAAAGACTAAGTGCACTTTTGAAAAAGTTATTTGAAAATCATGTAACGGGGGACGCGAATGAAGAACTCGTAAAAGCTGCAGCTCATGGAGATTATACCAAATGTGAAGAGGTATGACGAAGAAGAAATTGTTAGCAGCTGTACTTTGAGGCTGTATACGGCTGAAATCAGCCTTTGAAATGGCAATTTTAACGATATTGCAAATTATTTTGAACGGTAGTCTAGAATTCCATTTGATTTAGTGTGATACAGCATTGTAACTTTGTCTCACTCTCGTTTTTGCTGAATGATTTACTTTTCAGTTACTCAAGCGGGGAGAGTGCAATGTCAATGGAGTGTTTTCAGGACACACAGCTTTACAGGCAGCTAGCCAAAATGGGCATTTGGAGGTTATTAGAATATTGTTAAGCCATGGGGCTGATCCTGAGTTTGAAGACAGGGATGGAGGTAGAGTTACAAGTCACATTCAAATTACGAATTGAAATCAACTATTAATACAAGTAGTATAAAAACTACTGAATTTCCTATCCGTTGTTTAGATCGCTGTGTGCATCACGCTGCTTATGGGGACGAGCCTGCTGTAATTGAGCTACTGGCCCAAGCATCAGCAGATTTGAATGCAAGAAACAAACGGAGACAAACTGCGTTGCACATAACCGTCAATAAAGGACTTCTGGGAGTAGCATCTACTCTTCTACGATTAGGATGCCATCCTTCCCTACAGGTATTAAGGATCAAATGCTTTAAATATTTTTAAAACTGTAGTGACCTGTATTTTCAATGTTTCTTGTATTCTTAGGACGATTTGGGTGAAACACCGTTGCATATAAGTGTTTCCAAAAGAAACGAGACGATACTTGCGCTTCTTCTGGATCACGGAGCCGATGTTACCCTCACCAACAATAATGGCTTCAACGTTCTTCATCATGCTGCTCTCCGAGGGAATCCAAGGTAAGCTAAGTTTGTGCTATAATCAATTATCCGCGTGAGTAAATACTGGATAAAGATGGAGAAAGTCAGTTTGAAATCAGGAAGCAGCATGATACACTTGTTCTGGTGAAATATTTATTGGTTGTCACTGTCCTAAACAGAAAGACCGAGAAAAATCAATTACATTAGGAACTGAGGGTGTATGTGCAGATGATAGATGCTCTCATCATGAGAATTCATAACTTAGAGAAGTACATTCTACGATGATGAGAATGATTACTGCTACATTTTAGCCGTTGGTCAGAATACCTTTTGAAAGTAGAAAACGGAAAAGAAGGGCCTAATTCCGAGCATTGCATGTGAGGAGGGCATGATTGAGGATATGATTGATCGATGTGATTTGTGCTTGCGTCTACGCAGAACTTGAAATACGCACAGGGTAATTATTATACATCACTCAAATAGTAAGTGTGCATCGGCGTTGAAGCTTAATATATTACTTCTGACAAATAAGCTTGAATACTAGAAGTATATCTTGTCAGTTGTTTGGCAGACGTCAATGTTTCTGGGCAAATTTGGCTTGCATGAGATTAGACTGCCATCGCAAGTTTATTTTAATCATGTAATAGAATCATCAGAAATCGGAATTTATTTACCCTTTTACAGTTCACATTGTTTTACAGAAAAACCGGAAAAATACTGTATTTTCGAATGCGTATAAACTTTGCATGCATCTTAACAAGAACAGGAACATAAAATACTTTGCATACAGCCAGATTTCCGTCATTGGTGTGAGTAAGGACGTTGATCGCAATGTCAACTACAGCTGGTTGAAGAGGGACCAAATATGTTGTAAAGGAAATTTGGCCCAGTTTCAGCCAGCTAGAGCTGAAGGCATTATTTATCCGTATTAGAAGTACAGTAGTAATGTCCATTAGGTTTCTTGGATCTCTCCTTGGTGCTTGAAAAGCTGAAAAACAAAATATATCCTTAGCGCTATGTAACTTGCGAAATGCATAATTTGTAGACGAAATAGAATGCATATTCGTTTATGTTCTTTTCATCATTGCCAATCATTTCCAAACTTGCAATGAATTATTATTAAGTCTTAATGTTATTTACTAATGATTGTTGCGACAATTAGAAGCTAGAATTTTAGCTGAAAGATATGCGGCTATGCATATTTCAAGCAAGTGCTACATTAGCTGCAAATCACCGATCGTTCCAGTTTTACTTGGTTTGCCTATACATGCGCAAGATGCGATATCCCTTCCTGCATTTATAAATATCAGTCATGCTTGTGCTTGGAATTTACCTTGCTTGATGTAACTGCAAGTCGTATGTGGTGATACTGACATCTTGCGCTTCAAGTTATGTTAGAATGGCATGTATCGATGATTTGGTGGTTGCTTTGACTAAACCATAAATACCCAAGTCACGGTCCATGGAGTACCCGTGCTGACTGTAAATGAATTACCGGAAGGAAATTTTCCCTCTTACTTTCGTCTCAGATCCCTTTGTACTGTTACTTTTAGCCTGCACAGACGTTGGCATGAACTTTATAAAAAATCTTCCTTTTTGGTGTACTGTTTGAGCTTCGGCCAATGCCGCATTCGTTAGTTAAGCGATCTGTTCATCCCTAGAAAACATGGGTTAGCCACATCAGGGTTCCTGCTATGGTTAGTTGACGAAGCTTACCAGGGCATTAAAGGTGGGAACAAGAACAAGGTCTTCGGTTCGTGCCCGTCATGCTTGATAAACTCAATTATTTGCAATACAAGTAGGTAGCGAAGACGTGTTAAGGGTCGTAATTCATCTCGAAACAAAATGTAGTACAAGAGTTGTCTGGCAAAGGTTTTTTAGAGCTCGTGTGAAATACATTGGATTCTCAGTAGAGTTTCTAAAATAACCCCACGTGCAGCTGTAGGAATGCCTACCTCTAAACGTATTTGAGAAAATTTTCTATCAAGGTTGAAGGACTGGACCAGAAAGTATTGGGAGATTACATTACTGCATCAGATATTCGTATCGATTTTTTAGGTTTAGGAGCTATAGCTAAAATCGAGAGGGCTGTTATTTTTAAGCTACTTCAAACATGAACAGGATAAACGATAGCCTTGATAAAAATTGCGTGCGGACTACATTCACACTGTGAGGTTAATAATTTGCTCTCACGCAGGCATGAATTATACCATTGCTTTGATTGCAATGGTTGTAAACAATGATTTAGGAACCTGACCTGACTTTCGATAACATCTTACAATAATTTTTATTGCCCCGTGCGACAACGGTGCGATGTAGCACACAGATTGGTTAATGAGTCCAAACTGGAGTGGTGATGTCATACTCAAGAAGGGGAAAGAGTTATGACATGGACTGACATAAGTTGAACTTACTTGAAAATTTGTTTACACGGCTGTAACTGTTTCTACTCTGATTGGATTCCGATTTACTAGCTTTGCTAGACTTAACTTTTTGCGGTCAAATGAATGAAGTGAAGCGTTGTTTTTGCAGCTTCGTTCAGGTGTAGTAAGCTGATCCAGTTTTATATTTACATGCAGCAAAGTAAGAAGAAAATTTCATTGATACAATCTCAAAACAAGTGGTTGGATTTGCTATCACTGTCAAGATTGACAAAGCATGGCTTCATTGAGATAAACAAAGCTGTATAAAATAACTTGTCTGAAGGACTAGAATTGGTTGGAAATTCATATTTGCTATTTGCTATAGTTACCTTCTTGGCCTAGCCAAAAATCGACAAAAGGTTAGTGTACCCTGCAACAGCGAACCGAAAAGCATCCTGTGCCTAATACACCAAGTGAAGTCAAGGCCTGTAGTTACATGTCCTGAAAAAAGTTTTCTTTTTGGGGAAAGACGAAAAATGTATGCAACTTGTGTAAGAAAGGAAAAATGCGCGAGAAAGCATTAAACTCTAATTAGCCGGATAATTGGCTGGTAAATTTTGTAAGTTGATAAAAAAGTTGTGGAGAAAAATCGGTTAATCAAGGAAACTTGTCAAGGGACTGCCTAATCGAACTTTGGTGTACAAAAAGGCGAATCAGGTTGAATTCTCATACTCTTAAGCCATGGAAATCAACCATAGCGAAGGATTGAATTGAAGCTCGGCATTTCAGTGAACTGGGGGCCTTCAATGGGATAATCAATGTCTATTGTTTGATAAATCTGCGCCTGTGTTCAGGATATTGCAAAAGTTTTGTGAACCGAGGAAACATTTATTTGATAATTAAAACGGCACGATATCGATTTTACGTTAGTGGGCCTTACTTTCACGCCAAAGACGCACTGTTCGGGGAACCAGTTAGAATTTTAAATTTTAATACTCATGTGAAAGTGAGAGTAATTTAGCAACAGATAACCAAAGTATTTTCTCGCGAGAAGTCCTTCGGCATGAAACTCCTACATCTCCACATTGCTTTCGCCTTAGAGAAAGAATCTGAGCTGGAAGACCTGTTTTCTCAACTTTGTTTGTAGATATCGATTTTTTTTAGAAAATTCCTCCTTCTCCCCCTTGCTTGCCTGTAACCGTTTCTCCATCTTCTAGGTGGTTACATCAGGAGTTTTCCGTGCCAGCTTTTGCTGGAGGATGGTAGAGCTATGCTGGGCGCACGTATTCTTGCCTCTTATTTACCTTATTTATCAAGATTTTGTTCACATTTCCAGACGGCATAGCCTTTTGTCTGTATTCTGCTTTGCTGCTTGGCTCCAGTACGAAAATTAGGTGGTTGTATGCACAACGTATTTGGACTTGCACAAATCTTTCACTTAATTCAGTCCAAATGCCAATTGAGCCAGAAGCAAACGATCCACACCAAGAAATGTGGCCGTTTGTGCTGATGAAACACTCAAAACTTCTTCCTGAAGAATCAATTTTTACTCTTTTACTCTCTTAAAGTTGTGCTCAGTCTACCTTCAGAAAAACCCCTTGTAACTTAAATATCCACCGTCGGAATAGTCTTGATTCGATACTCGGGAGTAGCGCACAATACTTAATTGTATCATTGCAATTTTTTTTTTTGAGTTGCTGAAGTATCTTCAATTTCGTGTTTAATTAGGTAGTCCTCATTTACTTAACTCGCTATGTTATTGTTTTATACTGCGGAGTTTTCAAAATGCTCGTACGTGTTGCTCTAATCTGTATTACCAAGCTCAAATTTCAAGCGAATTGTGTTAATCGCCCCAGCTACGCACCACTTCGAAGTCTATTTGTGCATTTTTTGGTAGGAGTTGAGAGAGAGAGTGTAAGCTCATGCCAGCAAGCCGAGGTATCGCCCCTCAGCATTATAATCACTGTACAGCAAAAGAGATACATCACTCCGTTTTTGGTAATTGAGTAGACAGGATTGATTGGGTGAGCTGAGAACAAAGAACTTGAAATGTTACCTGCCAGGAAAAGTCAGGCCATGACATTTTCATATGGTTGTGTATTGTTCGAGCTAGCGTCCAACTACCTCTAGTAAATGTGCTCATTAGGGATGCGTACTCGAGTCTCTACAAATGTATATGAGACAGAGGCAGACAAATGACCACAAACTTTTTCATGAATATGTGCTCTAAATATAGAGCCAATCCATGTTTTCTCTTACGTAAGCTATGCATAACTTTTACCTGGCATGGTTCATATCACAAGCATTTAGGTGTCCATAAATAATTGGTTATTCACGAAAAAAATGGTTGATCTGATACCTATCCACGCAAAATGATAAATGAGCTAGTATTTCTCCATGGACAAAAGTTGTCACCGTTCAGAGCGTAGCTCAATTTTTTGGGAATTCTGACGTTCCGCTAGTATCACAAGATAGATAAACAGGAAGAACACGCTGTTCAAATCAAATACAGGGGGGCTTTAATCCCGGCAAATATAAGCAGTTTAATAACAGAAGACATGCTAAAAACTCTGGAATTAGAAAAACTCAAACCTTAAACATCTGAATCAGCTTACGAAGCGTACGTGGAATCAAGTTCACAAGACAGTATCACCCGAAAGCATGTCTATACTATACCTGCATTCCTCCAAATGTAATGGCTTTAATTGACTCCGTGTTAGCACCCATCAATTGATTCCGTGTTAGCACACATCAGTATCTCTCAGCTCTTGTTTGCAAAGGAGAGTTAGTCACACTTACTTACTTGGCGTAGAGCAGAGGGTATTGAATGATGTAGTTTGTCTGCTGCATTCACTTTCACTTTTGCACCATGCAAATCGTACTTGCTGTTGAATGTCTTCCAATTCCACGTGACAGAAAATCAAACATTGAACTCCCTCGACGTTTAGGTGGTTAATAAATTAGTTTTAGCAGGAACTTGACCGTATCTCATTTTGTATGTGCAGTTAGAAGACGTGTTAATGGTACAGCTAGTAGTTCAAAGAAGCTGATTGAAGCTTGGAAGTCACAGTTTGAGGCGGGTCTCTTTGTATGTGCCAACTGCTCTCGTGAAGAAATAAGTGAAGATGTGGCAAACAAAAATATTTATACAACTCCATGACTTCAACTGCGAAAAACTTGAAGTACATCAAACAAAGGAAATTCCTGACGCGAGTCATTTCTGCTGATCTAGTTATGAGTTTGTGAAAAATTTAATATTTGGAAGTTGACAACGCTGATTAGGGACGGGGCTCAGAGAATATCGAGATGTTTGTCTAAAGGTATTTGGCCTCAGCTGAACAAATCAAAGCAAAAGAATATATATTGGAAATTGTGGAATGCAGTAATAGTCCTTTTGGATTAAGTAAGTGAAGAGAGTCGACTTGTCAAAGTAAGGACGAAGGAAGAATTTAATAAAAGGTATTCTGGAACGTCAAAACTGAAGTGTAGCAAGAATTTTGGTGGGTGACGAGGCAAAGCTGATGCGGTTGCTTGCTTTGTAGTTACTGGAATGCAGTAGCTGACGTTGCCTAGCCTGTCAAACCTAACATTTGATGCGTTCTTGCCTCTTGAATCTGATATTGTTATGATGAGTAATAAAACAGTAACTTCTCAAAAATCTTTTTAAACAGTTTATGTGGAATGCAGTAATAGTCCTTTTGGATTAAGTAAGTGAAGAGAGTCGACTTGTCAAAGTAAGGACGAAGGAAGAATTTAATAAAAGGTATTCTGGAACGTCAAAACTGAAGTGTAACAAGAATTTTGGTGGGTGACGAGGCAAAGCTGATGCGGTTGCTTGCTTTGTAGTTACTGGAATGCTGACGTTGCCTAGCCTGTCAAACCTAACATTTGATGCGTTCTTGCCTCTTGAATCTGATATTGTTATGATGAGTAATAAAACAGTAACTTCTCAAAAATCTTTTTAAACAGTTTTGGCAACCGAAAGGTTATTGCTTAGTTTAAACCTCTTGAAAAACAAGCGCAGGTATACAGAAACGTAGTGCACTGTTTATGTATTGGTGATCGGTTTGAGACTGGCTACTGAAAATCTTATTTTTGGTGTCAGTGGTGGTTGGGTCGCTTGCTCAAATCGGAAGAAAACCTGAGATAACACAGGAACGAGAAGTTTCACTTCACTGATCCAGTAATTTTGAGTAGAATTTGAAAAAGAAGGAAGATAACAGT
The DNA here is from genome assembly GCA_009872375.1 of Sminthurides bifidus. Taxonomy (NCBI): domain Eukaryota; kingdom Metazoa; phylum Arthropoda; class Collembola; order Symphypleona; family Sminthurididae; genus Sminthurides; species Sminthurides bifidus. The sequence goes on from VRMD01000122.1 coordinate 25,824, forward strand.
AACAGGCATATAATTTTTATCAGGAATATTGGAAATTCAACTTGCAAGTATCAAAAACATGGTGAGAAAATGATTACTAAATGTATGACATCTTGTGAAAACAAAACGAGCTCGTAAATCAAAGTTTGAATAAGCTGGTTGATAGTATAACTGTTGGTGATATTGAAACTGACGAAGTAAATCTGAAACAGAACAACTGCTTTCTCAATAAGAACTCCAAATCAGAAAAAATTGAAGGTGAAAATGTACAGTCTTAAAACATAAAGTAAGAAAAACAAGGCAAGGAAGGGATTGGGACTATTTTTAGCGATGGAATGAAATCTACGGAGAGAATGAGCTTATGGGAGTCAGAGTCCGGGTATAAATCGACTAAGCTGGAGTGAAATTTCTTGGTGTGGTGGCAAGAGAAGTTGGTACTGCTGCCTGATACAGCTTGGGAAAAGTAAGTTCTTGTTAAGTTGGGCCTCTGAGTGGAGATGTGGAAAAGAGGAGCGCATGTCGGCAAAGAAGATCATGGAAAAAGCATTCTACGAGCAGTCTTCTGTCGGTTTCGTATGAATTTTACGTGCGTGTTTGCTAAGGTATGTATGCAAACACAATGAGGTTCACGCTTCTGTCGTGCATGTGTCTCCGTTATAAGGCTTTGTTCGTCAATCACCTCGAGACTTTCTCTTATACTTTCTCCAGATATCTGCCACATAAACCTGGAGCTTATGCACTTACGCCTTTACTTTCCCTGTTTCTGCTCCACATCCCAGCATATAAGGCTTTGTTCGTCAATCACCTCGAGACTTTCTCTTATACTTTCTCCAGATATCTGCCACATAAACCTGGAGCTTATGCACTTACGCCTTTACTTTCCCTGTTTCTGTTCCACATCCCAGCGTCTTGTTGCAGTTTGTAACTGCTTCCCTTCCTTCTTCTCTTGCTTTTACACGGTCTCCGTTTCTCTCTTCGTGGGGAGTTTCATTTTCGATTGCCGGGCCTGGACTGCGTGAGACTCGCTCCAAGTTTGTCTTCCGTCCAAATCCACAGTTCTTTGACATTGCCAAAAATAATTTGTTAAACAAGGGTGAATTTTGGCCGTTTCCATCGCTTGCATAGTCAAATCCACAGTTCTTTGACATTGCCAAAAATATTTTGTTAAACAAGGGTGAATTTGGGCCGTTTCCATCGCTTGCATAGTCTGTTAATCATGATGAAGTATATGACGGTCTTAATTTTCTACTTAAAGTTAATTTTGCATACGGTTTATAAACCTGATTTGCTTGACCACTAGTATTCTCACATACTTGCCTTGTCACACACATTGTGACGATGTTGACGAACGAACATTCGGTTTGCAGTTCATTGGTTTACTTAATTGCTATAAATATGTCAGAATCAATGCAGGAAAGACAGTGGTATCTTTCAGATACTTAACGAACTAAACAATATGGTGAACTCATGCTGGAAATACTATCATATGGCACGACAGTTTCATAGTAATACAATTATTACCTGAATTTAAAATTTTGACTTTCGCAGAAAAAAGTATTGTCAGGACCAGTCTTGGGATGCAGAACGTAAGCTCAAAGGAATAGTGCTTTGGCATTTTCCATGGCTATTTTGATACCAGTAATTAATGATTCGAGAGGATTTTTTGCTAGATGTCAGACAAGTTTAAGTTGTAGAGCAATAGAAGTAAAGGATCAAATTATAAGAATTGAAGTTGAAAGTACCAAGCCTGAAATAATACATGGCTTTGAAGCTCTACTTGAGCTTCTTACAAGATTTAACCCAAAAAGTGGAAGTGTCGGCTGCTGGCGTGCAATGGTGGTGATTTCGACTCAAAGTCGGTGCTGTGCCTCGAGGGAAGGGTGTTCAAGACGGGGTGTGGTTGCTGTGTTACCCATTGCAGGCCACCGTTATGAAAATAAGAAGAGGCAAAGAAGAGAGTTTCATGACAAGGCTTGCTTTACAGCATTTGTACGGTCTGCTTATCGGTGGGTGCTACCAGCGATTTGCATTCGCAAGAATACAGCCTTACAGTATTGCTAGCTTTCTTTATTTTAGCCTGTGGCTGTTAGAATCAAGCAGAGTTGTGTATACTCGCAAGCTTACCCTAAGGGTTTGATGTTCAAAAGATGTGAAAGTTTTGCTTTCTTCCCAGCTCGCCGCGTATGATTGAAGGGTATAAATGATGGGTGAGTTGATGGAAAAACTGCTATTTCTGTCGTGCTTTGTTTCCTAGTATTCCGGTAAAGTGAAAGGAAAGTGGGTAGCGGACTGACATCGTGTCTGTTTCGTGAACAAGGAAGGAAGAGAAACTGACGATTGTGCTGAGACGGTAAACTACAAGAAAAAGGAGAAGCAAAATAAAATAAGAGCTAAACTAATTTGTAATAACTGCTGATGGATGCTAGCCTATATTGGAAAATTCCTTCGGTTCCATCTGGAATCCTTAATCCGTCTGACCATACTTCGTTCTTCGTTTTGACTAATGATCTTCCTGCCGACAAAGAAGTTACAACATTTGTGGATATTTCTTTCACTTACTAGGTCTATCTTAATTCCGTGAATGCCAGGAGCAACAAATCCTTTTCGGATAGTCGAAACCATTGTAGTTGCTCCGCAAAGCTTGCAATATAATAGGGTTTTGATACGTTGCTAGCTCAAGTTTGCACATGTAAAAATTGTTTTAGTTCTCTATGCGCTGTCCACACAGCTGACGATATTATATTTGGTCTGCTTGAAGCTCGATAGACAAACTGAAGGCTTGCGGGAAAGCGCCTTTGTTATTGTTTGTTACGTTCGTTTCTCGACTACGCTCTATTCCCTTGAGTCAAGTACAAAATCAAGTCAAGTATATTTGCTATGAATTGACAAGTTTCGAAATCTACGGCTAGATTTTCTAGCGCGAAAGAGCAAGATTACGCAGTTTTTCGAAAACTACACACGTCTTTCGCTTCTGGCTAGACAATCCATGGTTCCAAAGTATTGCAGGAGTAAGAAGCTGCTGTCCCGGAAAGTTTGCAACTGACTCTCTCGCTATTCGTGATTTTGAAAAACATGGAAACTTCTCGAAATTATTATCGTAGTTTTGTTTACACTTGGTTCGGAAAGTTATATCGTGGAATGAACATGCGGAAGGCAAAAGCGGTGATGAGGAAGACTCTGTCGAGACATGGTAGAGCTGAGTAATGGTTTGGGATTTGGGATACTGCCTGAACGAATGTTCTGTTTCTCTCTCTTTAGCTGGGACTAACTATTTCTTTTCAAGGATGTGTATTGAAAGAGATCCTAGCGTTTCTTAGCGAGTATGCATTTAAACTAGTGCGTTGTCGGGGAGTAGTGGATACTTACGAAATAATGACATTGTCCGAGCAGAAAAAAGCTTGCATGATCATAGAAGGACGAATAAAGTTCCCAGGATTTTCCCATTGTTCATGATAGCAGCACATTCTTACAAACCCCTAGGAAGCATTGCTTTCAATCTGCACTTCAATTGGATTTTATAGATAAAGCTGATACCGTAGTTTCTACCACACTGCATTGGTTTTATTATGATTTGGTAAACAAACTTTGAATAATTTCTAGAACGATTAATTTTGCTCGCAGGCTAGTTTTACCCGTATTCAATGCTTTTTTCAAGTGCTCATTCCTCTGCTATATTTGGTAATTTATTTTGCGCCATTTTTCTGAGCTAAAAGTCAAGTGACGTTTATTATACTGCATGTTTGACAGCGCAGAGAACAAGAATTCCTATTGCATAAAGCTTGTGAATACCGAGTACGGGGTCAATGTCGTTTCGGCAAGTATGGATATATAGGATTGAATCGGAAACAAAAGGAAGAAAATTGATGTATTATGTGTTCGCAGGCAACACGTTTCAGCATTCGTGAATGGTGAATATGGTGTAACTTGTAGTACCTTTTATTGCGGAAGGACGGTATGTTCACATAGGCAAAATGAAAATTGATTTCATCCGGTTAAGTTATTAACCAAAGAGCTTTTTAAAACTCGGATAAACTACATAATTTAGACTAATCTTTATTATCCAGTCTAGGTTTTGTCGCACTGATATTTTCAAGACCTGACTGCACCTCTTCGTTCGCTATTCTCCAATTCAGGGTTACATTACAGGTTTCGTATGTTTTTTATCACATTTATTAAGTCACACATAAATTTCTGGTAAGACTGCACATTTTGCATAAACTACATAAGTATGTGACACAAAAGATTTTCTGTCTGATCGTCTTAGTTTGATCGGATAAGTTGTTACATTCAGTTGCTTAAAAACAGCAGATTGAGGCTGAAGATACTGTTCGCTATAAACAAACAAATTTTTTTTGCAATGTTGACGTCTTACTAAACATAGAAGTGAGAATATCAAAATCTGATAATCCTTTGCTTACAAAAAAGTACCAAAGCTTGTTTCCAGCAAATATGGATGCCTTATTGGGATCGTTAAGTGATAAGGATGATCTGAAGGACAATTATTTCACGCATCGCAATGCTAGTGTCATGGCAATGAAATTCTTTCGAATAGGAATTGTTGGAAATTATCACAAGGGTTATCATACCTCTGATATTCATAACTAAAATAGACTCGAGTATCATCTTTGCTGCTATTAGAGCTTCGAATCAAACTGTATCCGAAATCAGGCCAGCCTTTTGAGAAAAGCCGTATTAGTAATCTAGATAAGTATCAGTGTAGCATGCACTTTAAACTGCTCGATGCATTTGCCTGAAGGATCCTCCATACTTCATTACATTCCATACGAACTGAAACAATATGGAAGTAAAGAAGAATGGAGATCAACAAAAAGGCTGTAAAATTCGTTCCCCGAGATCCTGGCAGACGAACGTGACTGAAAAAGGTTCTCTTACAACACAATGCTGTAGATTCTAGCTCGAAATCATTACTCACATCAATGCATCTGTTTTGCTTAATTGGGAGTTACAAAATTGTTTTTGCGCTGAATGATAAAATTTAACTAGGACGCGCACTGCAGCGGTGATAGTTTCAGTTAGTTGCAAGCATTTTTCTGCACGTGAATACCAATCACTTGAGTTTACTTGATTTTCTGAAGTGTTTCTTACACTCAAAGTCGTGGTGACATGACTTTTTGAAACTAATTTGGCGGCGCGTATCCAAGCAAGTAGGAGAAGTGAAGGGCCGACAAAAATCTTGAAATATTCACGAGACTAAGGGTCACAAAGTGCATTTTACGGAACACATGTGTTCTAAAGGCAACAGCACATGTGTCTTAGGCATTGATCCCTCTGGGATGCTATCCAGTTTCACACATGGTTTTTCTCCCGTGGTCAGTCGTCTTGAGGGGGAAAGATCGACCCTTCGGAGGGAGCTAGCTTACAGCAACTCCTTTTGAGATGCGGAATATTGATTTACTTGAATATTTTCTTGAAGAAAACTTTTGTTCCAGGGAGACTTTGCTGCTATGAATCCTTGAATAGATGTCTGTCGTCCCAGTAGTCTTGCCTCATGAGTCCTCCATACTTCATTACATTCCATACAAATTATAAGCAATATGGGCAGTAAAGAAGCACGGAGATCGACCATGAGGCACAAGAGGTGAATTCGTAACGAAAATATCCAATTTAAGCCGATTAGTGGAAAACAGAACCTTCCTTTTGTGTCTTGCATTTGTAAAAATACCACTGCTCATAAATTTTTTTAGCAAGCTCTAGAATGAGTGATCCATTTATTCCGGCTGTGGTTGATCAATAACACGGGGTGATGACACAACACGTTTTACTAGAAACATATTCTTTGTGACAAGTTTAATTTGAGTGCTTTTAATCATTCCAGCACATTAGTTCAAAGCCAGCAGCCATATTTCACACAAACGTTAAACTTTCACTGGTTGAATTGTAGCAACTGCGTCACTAAGCTCATATCACGTCTGGTTCGATTGGATTGGACAGTAAACTTAGTCATACTTCTGATAATTTAGTCTGAATTCTACATGTGTAACAAGAAAACGTTTGACAAACTAAGCGTAATAGAATTTTGGACGTAGGTAGGAAGAGACCCATTGCCGATTTAAAAATATACACACGATAAAAGCAAGACTTCTGGACTTGTTAAGGGCTCGGAGGTCTAGGGGAGAGTGTTTCTAAAAATTTGTTTCCTAGCGTTGGAAAACTTATTGAGAGGATGATGTGTTCTTTTAGAGTCGGAAAGGACCTAGTGAAGATGTAGTTGAGAGTTGGAATCTGTTGTAAGATTTTTGAGGTAGTTTGACACCCTAAAATTTACTCACTACCAGCTGGGTTATAAATACTAACAGAGTTAGCGTTTCAAGACTTGCTTATGATCTTGCGTTCATGGAGTGTGGACTGAGAGGAAATTTAGACGGTATGGTTTAAGATCCCGTTCCGAAGTTTTGGATGCTCCAATCACAGGAGCCAGATGGTTGGCCAAGTGTGGTTCATGTCATTCCAAATTTGTACGGAACAAAAATAGATTCTTGAGTAAAAAACAAATTCTCTCGACACTCTCAGTTTTCGGAGACTCGAGACTCCTCCGCACTTTTCACGTGCGGTATACACGGTCTGAGTTAACGAAGGATTTTATATGGATTGAAACAAAAATCTTTGTGCGGGAGCTAAGTTGAAAAACCGAGTGAGATCTTGGGACCGAAAGCTCGGGACAGACAGCACAGGTTGGTGCCGACGTTTCTGTGGAACGACGAGTAGTTCCCGTTTCTGGTATGCATTGGTGGGTCCAGGAGACGAAAGAAGCATATGTTTTACTTCTGTAGCTGAGAAAATATGCAATGAGAATGCATCACTGTCCATGTGTTACTCATATAGTTACTCATTACAAGAGATGGAAATGGCAGGAAATAACGGGTCACATTCAACTTCGGAGTGCTCGGATTAGAATGGCTGGGTAGTTGAGCCGAAGTCTTTGGCGCTCCAGTATTCTATTCCGGCAACATACTGCAGTTTGGGAGATCAGATTAGCATTCGAACCACCGGTAATAGATGATTACTTTAAGTATGAAATGAGGAAATTCTTTGGCTCGTGATTCACTCAATAGCATTTAGAAGTTTTACTTTTACAATTTGAATTTCCGTGGAGCTTTTAGAAAATCTTTACGTTTTCTTGCACTATTGAGCTTTAGGGCTCAATTTCATCATTTGTCAGCTTTCGATTCTCCCATCATTATCAATGATTTTCTATGATGATCAGCTTCAAAATCTAAAGTTCATTGTTAAGAGATGAGTAAACAAGTTAGAGAAGCTAAACGTTGAGCAACGTGCTGGCTCCAAAACGAGCATGGTTAATGCTCTGAGGGTTCATGATATTATAATCTGGATGGCTCGAGTTTAGAGAATGAAAGTAATTTGCTTAATGCCTTGTGTTTCCTTTTTGTGATTGCAGCGCTATGAGGATAATTTTGCAAAAGTTGCCCAGGAGCTGGATGGTAGACGAGAAGAAAGATGATGGGTACACGGCGCTGCACCTAAGCTCGTTAAACAATCATGTGGAGGTAAGTGGATATATGATACACGAGGGATGCCGTATAATTGGAAGGGTAGTATGGTATTACAATGGTTCCTGAAATACCGCCAACTATGAGCATTAAGATTCCGCTCACACTAACGCGATGTCGTTGCACATTTAAATTGCGTTTCTCACTCACGAAATATGCCTGCGCTTTCATCAAGGTGATAATTGTTACCTTTGGATTAGTAGCCCGATCCTCTTCACGTCGTAGTCCCATAAAGTTCAGATTTACACGTTTTTGCATTAATTGTGGTCACATTTCCTCCATCCAATTTCCCAGATTTTCTTCGAACACGAGAATAATTAGAAGAGCAACCAAGCTAACATTAGCATGGGAATTTGTGCCTCAATGAGGAGTTTGTACGCTTCGGCTGCTGAGGTTCTTGAGGCAATAGTAATGGTAGTTTTGCTTGTATGGAATTGTCATCGAAGTGACAAGTGGCTGGTGACTCTAGGCCTGAAATTCAGTTCTAGACTAGAAAATATTCACCCTGTTGTTTTCGCAATAATATATTCAGGCTGCAGCTTAGGCGTAGATTGAACATTGTGGAGGACACTAATTGAACAAGTAATGTGCTGTTAGAATTAAAACTTTCCTTTGCTGATAGCGTACAATACTGGAGCTTTGTGAAGGAAGTAGCAATTTGCAGATATGAATGTTCGCGAAAATGTGTAATCGTCAATGTAATCGAGCTGAATACGTGTGGTCATAATGCTGACCGTCAGTACCATTTAATTTTGAGCAGAGGCTAGAAATGAGGCAGAGTAAGTTGAAACTCTCGGTTCTGACTTAGTTTCTCTTCTCCGAACTTGCGCTAAGTACAGATAATCTAATCAAGCTAAATGGCACTTTATGAAGATAGGAATGAGTGGAGAAAAGTTTCCTCATGGCCTGTGGAGTGCTGGCTGGAAGGTAATCTTGCCTCTGTCAATTTATTTCATGATGCTGTAAGACGATACGGATCTCAATAGCATTAGGCCATAAATTTAGGTGGACGTACGATGGGTACCATAGCGACTCTTTCACACCATATCGTCTTGTTGGTCACGAATCTGAGTTGCATAGTAATAAGAAAAAAATAGAAAGATTGTCTGCGAATTCTTAGCTCAGAATTATGGTTAAATATAGTACATGTTTTACGCGTTTGCGATTTGGTATTAAATGTCGTAAGATAAAGATAGATTCTGTAAGATGGATGGAAAAGAATGCAAAACATTACCCTGCCCCATCGTGTAGCTTTTATAAGAAATGATGTTCTAGAGCAGAATTGTGAGGTGATATCTGTATGGAAAAATTTTCAGCAATTATAGGTGATCAAATATGAAATTAGTTCAGTGTGCAGACGCTATTTTAGAATTTTTTCTAGTGATTGCTAGTTGTGCAGAAAAAAGACTTACGAAAGGAAAGTTACTGAGAGGGTTAGTAGGTACAGCTTGCAAGGGTATAATTTTTCCTAACGCTACTCGTGTATACAGCAAAAAATTCTATTCCATGTGATTTGAAGTATCGCTGGTTGGTGTACTATTTTCCGTACTACACACCATACTCGCTTGTTTGTTATTATGTAGTACTGAAATGTTACCAATAGTTTTGGTTTTAGAAACAGCGCTGTTTTTAATGATACCTTGTAGAAGTAGCCAGTATCTTCTGATTTTTTAATGCCGCACTATAACTTGAGCTGTTGAAGATTGAAATCTTGAAAAGCGGGGTAAGGAATTGAGAAAGTATGATATCTAAACTGTGAGGCAGAAAAAGTATTTGTATTACAGTCACGGAAGAAGTTTCTCCGAAGCCTATACCTTAGGTGTATTTGCATAGGAGATAGAAAATTACGAAGGCCACATTCAAGGTTGTGTACCCAGAGTTGTAAAAGGTGAAATTGCATACAGGAGATTCTTGCCCCTCTTAGGAGAATATTTTCCCTTTAAAAGACTTGAATTTAGGAGTTGAAACGACTCGATGAACATGCTGGGACAGAGAGGAAAGACAAAGTAGACTATTTGTCCCCGCTTTCAGACAGATGTTACCCTTTCCGGCTGAGAATGAATGCATAAATTTCGTGTATGTGTAATTTATTTTCAAATTTTGTAGAACCGGTCTTCGTTCGCGAGCTTTCATGGCTTTGGTGGATTGCTGACATGAGCTTGGTACAATGTCAAGCTGCACTGTAGTAGTGAAACGCTGAGTTTCCATTCTTTAGAACTTTCTCGGATTTCCACAGAGCCAGAAGGCTTACGACCGACTGTAAAGTTCAAGAGAAAGCGCTGGAAAGCATTGGGCTCATTATTGATTCTTGGTATTTAATTCTGGGCACACGAACGGGGAGACAGTCTGACTTATAGCAGTGTATTGCCGTTGTGGTGCAAAGCTAAAGAAGATTCGTAATGGTTGGTTTAAAATTTCCAGCTGGAGCAGATGATAGTATCGGGTAAGTTTTATGTGGAAGGTGAAGGAGAGTCGTAGGAGTAAATCTTGGGACGTGGAACGGAGAAGCCGCGACAACGTCCCGATGAGGCTATAACGTTGAAGAGAAGATAAACGTCGTATATCTCTCTTGTACTCTTATTAGTCCGCGTATAAAGAGGCATCGTAAATGTGTTCCAGGTGTTGAGCCTCATTATTCCTACACCGTCGCTCCTGAGGGATAGATAATAACTCTCGAGACTGTCTTCAAAATCTCCTAGACAAGCTAATACGCTGGAGAAAGCGCTGACTGGAGTTTTAGCTTTTCTTACCTTAAAGAAATAAGGCATCGGGAAGAAGCAATAACTTTTTCGCGGAGTCTGCGCTTCTGTCAGTGACAACTGTTTTCACCAGCTCCATTAATGCATCGCTAGGCATCGTCCACATTTCGATCATGGCAATTGTCATACAGTACAGTTTTCCATCGCACAACTATGTCTTTTAACCATAGCATATAGATTCATTGTGGTATTTGTGTCCTTACCTCTTGACTAACAATTTAGGCTCATTTGCAGCACGAGCCTTATTGAAAATCGTGATTCGTTGTCTTATCGTAAACAAAAAAATAATTAGTTGAATCACTCCGATTTTTGCTGCAAGATGCTGTTGGTTTTTAATTCCCACTGTCAATTATTGGATGGCAAAGTTTTGGAAAGCATTTTACTTGACTAATGTCAATCAAAGTTATATTTGTTTGCATTGAATTTCCTAACGAGAATCAGAAATAGTTGCAGTCCTGGATTTTTGTTATGGTTCGACATTGGTAATGTGACAGCAATAGTTGATGTCTTTGCATGGCACTAGAGCAAGCAACTAGTCCTCATCTTCATTAATTACTTATTTACCACGGTAAAATGAAGATCTTAAATCTTGTTCCTCAGATACACTGGCAAACAAAGCAGAAGCTGGAGTTTAAACAAGTTCGGTCGTACATGCTGCGCACACATTTGCTCTATCTGAGGATTTTGATGAGGACGGTTTTCAGTAGAACTACATATGGGAAGAATAATGGCAAAATAAAGTGAAGAGTAGAATAACAAGAAAACGATCGTGGAAAACAGAAAAGCGGTAACGTAAGAGGGAAGAAATACATGGCGCCTTCGCAGCAGCAGCAGACCTGGTTAAGTATAAGATATTTTGCCAAGTTAAGTTGAGAGCATCTGTAGAGGGGAAAATGCTGTAGGGGAAATGGAGAAAATAAGACGTTGAAATAAAAGTGTGATACTTGAGAGAGGTATTACAATACACCTGTGGAAATAAATTTGAACATTTTGACTGGGTGACGGGGAGCGGTAGAAAGAAGAGCTTTCAAAGCTGAAGTGATGACGTTGCTGTAACTTCTTGGCTCGCAGTGAAAACGTTCGCACCGGTTGAAAATGTCGTAAAACATATTGTAGTGGAGAGTGGTGGCAAATGGGAAGCATCAGAAAGGACTTGAAGTGAAAATTCTAGGATGGTACACTAAGATTTGTTGTTTTGTTCAAAACTTGGTTTCAGTAGATTTTACCTCTCTTGCTCTTTCGCTGGCAACTGGAATTTCATGGTAGGAAAATTTAGTGCGCCTCCATGTTTTAAGCCTGAATTTTATTTGGCTGGAGACGTTTTGAAAGTTAAATCATTTTGGGAGGCAGGCGGTTCGTTAGCGATCGGGCGGTTTGGTTGCCCTGTATATCTTGGGTGATTCTAGCCGTTGGGGATGTCATGCTGTTGTTGACTTCTTTTTGTTCCTGCTAGTTTATGCGTTTCTCTCCGCCATCCTCTCGTTGCCACAAAATTGTTTATCTCCAGAGACGTGGTGGAGACAATGTTTGCAGAAAGTGGTGATACTGGCAGCGTGGCTCCGTGAAGAATTGAAAGTAGCTGTTTTAGGCGGAAGAAGTTTAAAGAGCTTGAAACATGGCGAAGGGATAGGAAATCATTTGTGAAACCATATGTAGCATTCTATGGATGCATTTGCACCCTCTCCTCCAACATTTCATGGAGAAAGACAAAGAAAGCTTGTAAATATTGAGGGTACGCGACTATCGAAATTCCGCTGCGACGGCTGCGGTCGAGCAGTAAAGGAGCTACTTCAGATTCAGACAAAGCAGTAACGGAGGAAGAGTACAAACATCCACCAAGTCGCTGAAATTGTGCGCGCTTTTGTAAGTTTTCTTTCTGCACTGTGTATCCCACCAAAGCCATCACATAGTGATGAGTTGCATACAAGATTTATAATAAAAGATGATTGTGATTCTGAAGCTATTAAAAATTTCTGGCCAGCCCCGCGGTCATCTATGTTATATGAAAATGTGACTCCAGGTCAAAAGGAGTCAGTGACAACTTGCTTTTTTCGTTCAACTCGTCCCGCAAATCGGATTTTATAACAATAAAACAATCTGTGTTTCGTTAGGATATGCAATTACATGTCTTGGTAGGTTCCCAAGGAAATTTAAGGATATCCTGCCTACCACAGCGGGAGTATTTTGTGGCGATAGCAGGAAGGTGAAGCGATTGAAGAATTGGTAATAATTTAGCATAACTTTAATACTTATATAAATCTGAAAAGTTTTGTTATCCGGTCCATTTGCAAACGGATTGGGCTTTGAAACAGTTCGATAGGATATTGAAGGCAGGCGGTGTGAAGAGATTTCTGCATACTTGCGTCGATACGATTAATGATAGAAAGGTACTTGGTTGCTGGAGGGGGAATCCCACGCTTTTACTAGATCAGGGATCAGAGCACGCCAAAAGTTCAGAAAATAATGCCAGTTCATAAATGGTTGGGTCACATTTCATGCCAAACATTGGACATTGTCAGATGTGGTGGAGGATTTTGTGAAAATGGGAAGTGGGTGGGGGTTGTAGGCGACAGTAAATATTTTATAGATACGTTTTCGTAAAGCTGACTTCAGTAAATGCTTCATCTGGGCTGCGTACGCACCGTATATAATCGAGAAGATAAAGTATGGTAGTAATGAGGGGCTGGAAATGGCAGATGTAATTGTTAGGAGACAAATGGAAGCATACACTTGTGTGAAAGGGTATAGAAGAAATGAATTGCGGCGAATAGATGTCGTTTAGAACTTAAATATAGTCTTGCCCCATCCGAACTGTTGGTTCCATATGGACAGGTTGGAAAAGCTGAGGTAGACCCGGTATACGTTTAATGAATTACCAAATGATAGATAACGTCTCTGAACATACCCTGGCAATATGTAGGCAGAGGTATCTCCGCTAGCAGCTTTCCAGCACTGTGAGAGGAACTGTTACGTGGAATGCGATTTGAGGCCATTCTTCAGAAGACATGAGAAGGCTTAGCATTCATCGACCATGAAGGGAAAAAGTTACTCGCATCTCAGGCCATTGGCAACTACAGTTATTACAAATGGTAATACTGATGACGCGTATTGGAATTTATGGGTAAAAAGTAATATCCAAAGCCTGCCACTCTCGGGACCGATTGTCTTTCTGTGTGCGAAGAAAGGTGCTGGATCAGGATAGCCATGCTCTCGAGTCGTGCAAAACAGTACCACAATTCGCAGCTGGAATTAAGTGCGAAAGGGGATCCGCTGTTTTCTAAAAGAAGAATGAAGGAATCGCTGTAGAGTTTTAGCATCATAATGTACAAATTTAAAGAATGTGAAAAACTACATATCTTTTAAAATAGAAAAAATATTTTTGAGTGGAACACCGCGAAAACTACCCACTGACTAGTTCTGCATCGTGAAGGCCGAAAGAAAAGGTGTGTAATACTACTGCTAGTTATAATTTCTCTCAGAACTATTTTCCTCCCGGTAACTGCATGAATTTACGCACAGCTCATGCATTTATTTCTAATAAGTTGAGCATTGCCAGAAGGAGAAAGTTGAGACGGGGATATCCACGTTGTATGTACTGAAAGTGTGTGTGAATATTCTCTATGATTCTGTTCGAATTGAAGAAGGGGTAGGAAATACAAAAGGAAGTGTGTAACTGAGTGATTTCAAACAGACGCTGAGTTGATATGCACTGAAGGGGATCTTTCGAGAGAATCAAGAACCCTAGTCTGAGGAAATTTATGCCGGTTAGGGTAATTAGCTATGAGAGGAAAATAAATTAGTTTGATCAAACGACTGGGACTTTGAAGGAGACGGGAAGAAATAAGGATGGTGCTCAGGTTTTTTTCAGGATTGAAGGAGCTAGTTTTCCTTTTGTAGGGAACGATTGGTAGCTGAACGAGTTCTACATTGGAAATCGTGAAAGACGGTGTGACATGAAACTAAAGTAGCAAAAGTCTTTGATACTTGGTATCATTCTGGATCTGCGAGCTGTTACTTTTTTGAATAAATTGAGATGGAATGAGTGGTGGAGATGTGGATGGACCTCGAACGAATGTGCAGTTTACTTATGCAGAAGGTGAGACAGCATGGAAGGAGAAAGTGGAATTTTTTAAACGGTCATGAAATCAAAAAAATGTGGGAATAACGTCATTTATGGGATCATATACCTCAGCTCGGTATCTTCTTAGGGTTTCTAGGGACTCATTAGCATTTTAATCGAGCTCATTCGTTCTCCTCTACTCCTCAGCGATTACGTGCAGTCCTTTCTTTATCTCCCTTTCCGCTACGCCCTTTCTTAGAGAATTGTAGCACGACAAACTTTACTTTCTTTAACACAGTCTCTTGAAATTCTAAGTCTTGTGCGCGAAAGTACCATTCTAGTCTGTAGTTGTCCTTTGCTTCCATTTTTTGTAGAGAAAGGTTCCCCCTTACCTTGAAGATTAAATGGTATAAAGCAAAGGCGAGTCGATGCCATTGTTTTCTCTATATTCCTTTCGCGCTACCGTGCTATCTATCCTTTAACCCAATTCAAGAAGGGCGCAGCTTGATCCTGGAAGAAACTCCTTGCCAGTGCAAAGTTTCTTCCGTATTCGTTCTGCGCTGTATCTTGGTTATAGAAGATTGAATAGCAGGTCATATATATGAGAAAATCATGGTGTTAATTAAGAGCGAATGGCTAATAAGCAAGGCATTTCGAACTTCTACTAGACTTGAGAAGATTAAACTGTGTACGTG
>VRMD01000123.1:0-40784 GCA_009872375.1 Sminthurides bifidus
GGTTGTGTTATACCACATACCCGAATTGGCTAGCAAGCAGCCACCAATGGATAAAAAAGTCTCCTCATTTGCTTTCGTTAAGGTAAAGGCGTAAATGGAGGACCAAACCATGGCTTCCCTTTTTGATGTCTTCTCATAAAATTAGTAATATCCATTGAAGCAGAGGCATGTGTTGAACGTTGAACCACAGAGAACGTAAATATTGGCGTAGAGTTTGGCGGTGCATTATAATAAGTCGAATGTACAAGTTTTGTGTGCATGTCCAGGAGTTGGTATGTACACGAATACGATCGCACGACCACACACGCGCCGCCCATTAAGTATGCATGGAGTTGCAATCAGCGTGTCTCACTAGATTTATATAGTGTAACTGACTGAGACCGAGAAGCTTAAAATGCAGAGGCTGATCGCGATACTCGAGCCCAGTGTAAAGCCAAAGCGGGAGCATGCGCACTACGTTCCTTTGTAAGGAAGAAGGAGCAAGCATAAGGCCAGAACGAATTCAGGAAGGAAGGGAAACCATATTTATTATTAACTGCAAGCGACAGTGACGAACCTTGGTCATTAGGCGATTCATGACTCAATCGTCTGAGAACTAGTGGAAAACGTAGTCGAATTGAAAAAAAGCAATTAATGACTGAAGAAGATCTATACAAATTACTTGTTTTAGGCTAAACGGAAACTTGAAGAAGTTCGTCTAAAGAAATTTTTCACGGTAATTATTTGTACACCATCTCTAAGCCCTGTTAAATTCGCAGCTCCGACACAGCTTCAACCTCCTTTCGGCAGTAGGCTGGAATGCGTGGTCCTAATAAACAGCTGCAGCTTAAACTTCACAGATTTTGAAAATATACCGTGGTGATGGAATATTTCGTGTGTTAATATAATTTTATATTTCCATTCGTAGGGTTGAATTAATTTGTTGTGCTGGGATCCCTTTCTGACAACTTATCTGTAATCTGTTGGTTTTGCCGTAAGTAATCAACCGTTCTTTTGCTTTTGTCTATGGACAGTTGCTTCTGTCTATCTGGAGAAAATGAATTAATGAAGTGATATATTTTCTGCAGGTGAAACTAGAGTTGGTATTACGGGAGGATGGCGACAGACGAGTTTGACGTTGATGCCCTTCTGGAAGCCGCATATTTGAACAAATCGGTAAGAACCAAATCCTAATTTTTCCGCTACCCGGATTAGCCTTTCACAGGCGACTTAAAAACTACCATAGCTGGAATCTGCGAACTACGCTAGTCTATTTTGAGGGACATCGGAGAGGTTTACTTCGCTACGATCATCAGATGTAATTTTCGCTTTACTTCAATGAATGGAAGCTGCGGTTTCCATTTCGTGCAGAAAGAATTACTATAGGCTTACGCTATAAACTAAAATAATATGATCGGGACTAAAGGTCTTAACCACATGTGCAGCTGATAAGGGCACCGTATTGTATTTGAGAAGTGTCACATGTTACTTTATGCTGGTCGTATTACTTTGGTTTGGCGCATTCGTGGACCAGGCAACCTCATTTGTCTTCACCTGGTTATATACTTTGTCACAATAGCCTCTTTCGGGATTTCTAGATAACGTGAACATTCCGCACTCGCTGCAAGGGGGGAAACAGTTCCTAATTGTGATGGTATTCTCACGAAGACGGTTGAAAATTGTTTTGACTCGAACGATATTGTAGTCTGTAGAGCATTTATTACGAATTTCTAGTTTCTACGAGCCTTCTTTGCGGTTTTAGGTTTACTTATGAGGTTGAAAGGATGTGGAACTCATGAAGTACCGGCTTCTCTAAGTGGCCCTTCGTGTGTCAAGTGATTCACCTTTGTATTTCAGCAAGTTTTAATTTAAAATTTTTCTGTCGGATTCGTAGATTGCAACAAGAAACCGAGTTCTGGCGCGAGATGAGAAATTATTTTGAGAGTATATTTTGCGGCCTAATGGGCAATCGGTATCTTTGAATTCGTGAAACACCTCTTTTTCGTGACCAACCATCTCAAAGAGATATGCTTTATTCTTTACAGATGCTATACCCATCTCCATCCCTCTACATCAGCATCAAGCAGACCTCGGCTTTGTTTAGATTTCTTTCATCCTCGTTCGCTTGACGAACAACAATTTATTGATAATTGATGTAATCCATTGATCTTATTCGAATGAATTTATGGCACTGTAAGGGAAATGTGATCGTCTCGGACTGCTTCCACAGTGCCGTGATTAATCTGATTCAGAACCCGCAAGTTCCTACTCTGAAGCAGCATTGCAGTTGTTAGGGCATCAGACAAGCTGTAGCACTCGATTCGCGCGGCATGATCCAGGCAAATCGATTGTTGATACGAGTTCTTATACGATTTAATTGATTGAGTTTTAACATCTTGCAGACACATGTCTGATTTTGCAAACAATTTGCTTCCCGACTTGTCCATACTCCAAGCCTCGCCCTGCTAGAAGCTTTCTAAACTGATTCTTCAAGCGTCTTCGACCGATATCGTCAGGGACGGCTAAAACATTTTTGTGTTTAGGCTAACCTTGATGATGACATATCGCCTATATATGACTACAGCGACATCCTAAATACAACAATTTGTTGATAGGAAAGTTGTGAACAACTTCAGAAAGGTGAGTGGTCAAAACTGTATCACGTTCACCTAAAATTCAAGTTGTACTGGTTTCTAGTACGCCATATCAGGATCTAGACGAAACTATGAAAAAAATTCGAAAGTATTTTTCCAACTCAAGTATTGTATAAAACACACAAGCTAGATAGTAAGTTGTCTGCTGAATCTCTGGTGGTGCGTTTGTTGATCAATAGGTTGGTACCAATTAGCAATATCTGGCGCTTTTGTTTAATTGTTCACTCTGTATGTGTTTGCAGATGATTCAAAGACAATGATTTTATCGTCACTATTTTGATTTAGTCATTCATGGGTAATAATTGAATACTGAACGGTAAGTACACATCAATTAAGTTTGACTCCGGCGCGACTGAAATCTGCAATCGAGAAGTTATCTCAGACTCTTTCCTCCTATGCAGTTGTTTGCAATATGGATTACCAGGAACTTGCGGGTTTTGAGTACATGTACCGAATGCGCTTACGCTAGGTATCCCCGTATGAAAGTCAAAGTTGGCATGGCACAGTTGTCGTTCGAATGAGATGGGTTAGGCAAAATTTGGTGTGTTTTAAACATCCCTACTGGTTTTAAATTATAGGTTGTTATGCTTGTGGTTGATCCTTCCAATTGACTGGATGAGGCTATCGGTGAATATTGTTGAATTCGAACCACGATAATTGTAGCAGTTACTGGAGTGGAAAACTCATTCCAATGTGTGTATGAATTGAACCATGTTTCATTGTCATAATGTAGGTTTTCAATGGGAATGTAGACGTGAAGGAATCGCGTAGCCGGAGCTGCTCAGTTTCAGTTCACTGACTTCCTTGTATTACGTTTTCAACTGCGACATACACTGTTATTTCATGAGATTGCTAACTGGTTGTTTCGTTTTGTTTTTCTTTTGAATCCTGGATGATCGCTGGTGTTGCATGTGCCATCTCGTTATGCGACTTAATGTAGGTTGATGGGACAAGGGATGAGAACGACGTTCGCAATGGCAAACGGTCCCCCAGGTAAGTCCCTAATTAAAGATAATGGCGTCTTTCTTGCCATATTTGGATTATTACATTGTAAACGTCCTGTCTTCTAATGGTTTACAGAGATAACAGTGATGATGGAGACAGAAGAAGTAAAAGTATTGATCGGTACGACAAACGAGACAAAGATCGGAAAAGTCATCGAAGCCGAAGTAGAAGCAAAGATCGTCGCCGAAGTGGCAGTCACAGTAAAGAAAGAAGACGCAGCCGTGACCGCAAAGATCGACGTAGGAGCAGAGAAAGGGATAGACCGTCAAGATCTGATCGGGACAGAGATAGGGAAGAACGAGATAGGAAAAGACGGAGCCGTTCTCGAGAAGTAATAAGAATTAGACGCAGCCGCTCCAGGGACCGCGACAGACGAAGAGAACGTTCTCCGCCCAAGTCCAAGCTGGGACCACGCAAGCGAAGATCTTCTTCTCCGATTAAGGCAGGTGGTGACACACCCTTATCACCGGAAGAGCGTGACGCCCGAACTGTTTTCTGCATGCAGCTTAGCCAGCGTGTCCGGGCACGAGACTTGGAAGATTTTTTTTCATCAGTGGGCAAGGTGCGGGACGTCCGAATGATTACGTGTAACAAGACTCGCCGATTCAAGGGAATTGCGTATGTGGAGTTTAAGGACATCGAATCTGTGGCCTTGGTGAGACTTTTAATGCCTGAAGTAGCTCAAACAGATTCAATCTTCACATTTTTTGTTGGAACTGTCAATAAATGTTACGGCTTCTTCATTTTTGTTGCAGGCTATCGGCTTAGGAGGCCAAAAGCTTATGGGAATTCCTATCATTGTGCAACCTTCTCAAGCTGAAAAAAATAGAGCAGGCCAAATGGCGAAAGCGGGTGCAATGGCAGCAGCTATGGCCACATCTACTCCTGGACCCATGAAGCTTTATGTCGGATCTTTACATTTCAACATCACTGAAGATATGCTTCGAGGAATTTTCGAGCCATTTGGTCTTATTGACGAGATTTTGCTAATGAAAGACCATGAGACAGGAAGATCAAAAGGATTTGGTTTTATTACGGTAAATCTCGCGAATTCAATCTATATCAATAGAAGCAGAAATTATTAAGTATATAATATCTCGCCATCTACACCTATTTATTACCTCCGCAGTTTCATGAGGGAGAGGATGCTAAAAGAGCCATGGAACAGCTTAATGGGTTTGAAATCGCTGGTAGGCCGATGAAGGTTGGATACGTGACGGAGAAGTCAGAAAATAATTACTTCCATAACCCCAATACGTTTTTAGACACCGACGAAATGGATCGCGCAGGAGTCAATTTGGGCGTCACTGGAAGACTCCAGTTGATGGCTAAATTGGCTGAAGGTGAGCTTGATTGCACATAAATTAGTATAGATGGTCAGGTTAATGAAGCAACTTCAACGATCATTCCATGCTTTTCTCTTTTTAGGCACTGATTTGAAACTACCTGAAGCAGCAGCAACTGCTCTCAATATGCAAAACCAATTTGGAACCACAGTGGCACCAACAACTCAAGCTCCGGTTGCTCCTCCAATTGCGACTCAGTGCTTCTTGCTGTCCAACATGTTTGATCCTGCACAAGAAGCATCAAATCCTAAATTTGAATCTGATATCCGAGATGAAGTGTTAGAAGCATGCTTGCCCCATGGAGGTGCAGTTCATGTTTTTGTAGACACCACAAATCCTGCTGGAAATGTGTACATCAAATGTCCAACCATTGCGACAGCCGTGGCAGCTGTTAATACCTTACATGGCAGATGGTTCGGTGGGAGAGTAATCACAGCAGCATATGTACCCCCTATCAACTATCACAGTCTTTTTCCAGATGCTATGGCAGCGCAGGTTGTCCTTCGTCCTCGTGAAAAATAACCTTATTTTATACTTGATATAATGAGTTCGGGTCCTTAATATGATGTGAAACGTGTTATGGCGTGTGTACAGATTCTTCTCTGGCTCCAATAAACTGCATTCTTGTTTTTTCTTTTACATGCAGCTGATTTTATGTATTACTTATCGGCTGATTCTACGAATCCGTGTGATTAGAATGCTTAGTTGCTTACGTTGCTGTAGGGCATAATATAGTGTGGTCAACGAATTCGTGCACTTCGATGGCCTGATCCAATGGTACGGGTTTCTAATAATTCGTGAATTACTGAATAATGGTGTGAGCAAATAGACTCGATTATATAAAACTAGAGAACCATCAGCCCAAGCTTTTATTAAGTACAGCTATGGCTGACGCATGAAATTGCCATCTCATGATAAAGCCACATTAGCGTTATCCTCTCCAGTTGGTTGCAGTTGCTCAACAAATTAATCCACGCTTCGCCAAATTTTTACGCACAATATTATATACACCCACATATTCTGCGGCAGCCATAGCAGCTCCAGCAGACGAGAAAGTACATTGTAGACTATGATAAGTGTCTGTTGTAGCAAAACACTTTATTGACATCGCGCATACAGAACAAGGTCAAATATATTCTACAAACCTGCCCATACCGAGTCAACGTAGCTCAACCAAGTAGAAGTTAGCGAGAACATAGAATCAGACAAAACGAGCACAACATCAATGGCCAGTCTTATATCCTATGCCGGTTATAATCTCTCAGTCAGTGCATGGCAGAATACGAATACTATTTTGACGACAATGTTGTACCATTAGTTTATATGGCAAAAGTAATAACACAGAAGCCAAAAACTCTACTGAGCAGAACTGTCTTGGCATGGCATAATTTGTAACAACCAGCGGTTGAACGCTACTTGGACTTTGCCGGCTCCGGAATGTATCCGAAATTTTTTCTAAGTTGCTCTAAAAACAGGAATGTCAGCACCGTATGAGGGCCTAACCGGACAAATGCAGGTACAAAGCCTTTAAAAAATCCTGAGGGTCCTAGTTTGGCAGTGAAGGCGATCAAATGGAATATACTCTAGAAAGAAAATATATAAAATTAGAAGAAAGATCAAATTCCCATCAATTATTGCTCTAAGCAGTGCCATATTCGTTCTTCGTCGTATACCTTAAATTCGCCTGCCTTGGCATTCATCTGCCGCGTCTTGATTACATCCAAAGGTTGGGTAATAAAAGTCGCAATAGTCCCCTAAACAAGAAAAATACTTTCAAACGCTCAAGCACGCTTCACTGACTTTTGAAATTTAAATATCTTACCGCAGTCAAGCTAGACAGAAAATGTGTGGTGACATTGTCCTTAAAAATTCCAGTGTTAAGCAGCACAGTTTTGGCTTGATCGTAACAAGCAATTTGGCCAATGGTTACAAACACGGCACGAGAAGTAGCTGCTGCAGCTCCAGAGAAAAGCCTTAGAAAACCCTCTTCCCTCCATATTCGAAAAACACCGTCTAATGCATGCTTGTAACTGCATTAACAATTTGAACCATCTCATTAGCAAAGCAATCAAAGAAAAGTGCTAAAATAATTAATCGTTTATCTTGGACTAAAAACGTACTTTCTCCGACTTTCTGGCGGTAATTTGATGTCATTCTGCATACGCACATTCACAAGATCACCTGGAGTACCAACAAAGCCTCCGCAAGCGCCAGCAACCCCAGCCAACAAAGCCTTTTCGTGAAACGCTGCAGCGGGCCCCATCCGTTGTCGGCCCACCTATTACGAAAATAAAATGTAGGGCACATTTTTTAAAAGTATAAGCAAAGCCGGGTGGAGTTTTAAGAGTTGGCATGCATCCATCATGCATGTGTCAAAAAGGCTTACTTCATAGAGGCCGAAACGTGTCGTGGAGTAAGTCACCTGCCTTAAAATCGACGCAGATAGACCGTTGTAAAGGGCCAACACACCTTGTTGGCGTATAATTTTTGCAGTTTGAGGCAGTATACCCAGTTTACCCTCTTGCTGAGTTTGGAGATGTACCTAGGCAGATCAGACAAAAGGAAGCGACTACAGGACCCCTAAACACTTTGCTACGAATAAACTTATGTAGTTTACAAGGAAACACACAGTGCTTTTTACAACCAATTCAAAATGATCACACTAAACTGCGCCCATGATTTATTTGAGCACATGTTACCTTCAACAGGTCCAGAGGATGTGTACAGCACGCAGCTGCTGAGGATGCTATTCCACCGAAATACCATCGTCCAACTCTAGCTGAAGACTCGTTTATAACGCTCATTGTGACTAGCCTAAAATTCAAAATTATAATACTGACTTTTCAAGTAGCTTTACAGACCGATAAACTTTCCAACACAGACTTTTGGAAAAAATGTGCATGGCGAAGAGTACTTACCACGGATAAGAAATGACTTTTTTCAACTATGACCTCGTTCACGGTGTGACTAGCACCGTTGATGGGTTTGCCAAATCGGAAGGCTACTGTAGATAAGCAGCAACAGATGATAATAAATCACGCAACTTGTTCCCATCTTCGCATGTTCTGAACACTGGCACTTAATTGATACTTGACAGACACCATGCACGACTTTACTACTTGTAACTTACTTACGAGTTATATGATATACTGGAAACCTACCTCCTCAAAAAATATTGATGGAACTTACCACGTAACGAAGCATTTCACTCAAGCGGATTTTCCACCCACCGCACGGCCTATCTGAACTTATGATCACGCTATGGTAGGCAGGGTTAGCGAATAATTTAATGAATGCAATGAGGGTTGAGATTGCAGTATAGCACAAATATGCTTTTAGTTTCCAGTAAACCTTCCAGCTTCAGGGTGACCGGCCATCGTTCATAGTCTGAACAAGCTACATAACATACCTTTATCATTACTGAAGCGTCGTCATCACGTTGTCATGCGACCGCACAATAAAAGTGTAATGTATTGTAAATTCTCATCATCACAAAAAAACAATACGTAATCATGAGCACATGTACTAGTAGGTGTGCACCTTAATTCCCTGCAGGTCTGCTGCCGTGACGTCCGGCTCCTTCCTTCCTTTCCTGTGTGTGTGTGCTGTTTGAGCTGTACGATCATCATATGTTGTTAATAACGTCGCTCGTGAGCGTGAAGGCAGCTGCTTCAGACAACACACAACGGAATGAAAGGAACGAAAGAAATTAAGATTTCTTCATACTGGCGCTTTTGTTTACACACCTGATGCTTTAAGAACGTTTTCGTCATCCGAATGGAAACTGTGCCATGATTTAAGTTCCATGGAACATCGAGTAATGTATATAACACGGAGCCATGTAAGAGCATGACCCGCTTTTGTCAATGTCCATTGACTCTCAGCATCTACTTAATTGAAAAACCGCCAAGAATTGCAATTCAAGGAATGCGTAAATCGGTCTTAAGTGTTTGCTGGGTCTCCCAGCTTAATGTGCCAAATTAGCATATTTGGCATAATACCGTCTTCACGCTGCACAGCGGTGAATGTGCCTGACGATCTGCTTTTTAGTATTCTAACCAATGCGTCCTACACCTTCATTTCACTAAAACTTCAAGTCATATCCGTCCTTCAGGTCTCAGGCTAATGAGGCACCGTAACAGGTAGTGATGCTCTACTCGTAATCCCATTTCAACCTGCATGAGCTGTCTATACCGGGTGATCTTGCAGCGTCAATTGAAATGAGGCTGTAACTTCGCAGCTACAGCAAAGACTCCGTTACGAAGGAAAGTTTTGGATTGCGTTTTGTCGAAGAAAATAGATCGTTGCTAAACACACTTAAGAAATGGATCATCGTATGAATGCAAATGCTTAGGTCAGTGGGTGACCTATGATGATCAGATTGTATAAAACGGACGAGATACTAGATTGGCTTCAGTATTTTCTTCCTCTTTCTCTTCCATCGCAACCGTGCTATGGTCCTCCAGCTATCTCCAGCAAACATAACTTTCAACCATTGACATCCGTAATTTACTGTGCATAAAGAGTAGGGAGTGATTGTCCAGTGTATAGGCTACGTTACAGCTGACGATGGTCACGCGAAATAGTATTTTGACTTTGAAATACACAACAATCTTCTTAGTGCTAACTATAACAATAGCAAAGCCTCAAAATGCATGGAACGTAATTACCAACCACGAGATTCAAACGGCGGTTGTCGATCACGGTTATGAGAAAAAACCCTATGGCTATCATAGCTCCTCACCGCTAGGCGCTCGCATGCCCTTTTCTGGCAATGATAGAGCCGATACGACCCCTTCCTCGTCCTCTGCCACTAGCACCACGAAGGAGCCACCTCGTAGGCCCGAAGATGAGGACCGTTTTGACATCTTACCAGTTTTTGGTGCTTGGAAGTTAGCATCTCTTTACCTGCTATGGATTTTGTACAAAATAGGCTACCTTGGCACCGGATTTCCCATCAAAGCAAGTTCTCAAGCGATTTTTACAAGAGCCATGCAAGAGCAAGGAGACCTAAGCTTTGAACAGTTCTCTGATATAGTTTCTCGGCTGCTAAGTGGAATGTACTTGAATCCTATAAAATTTGCTCAATTTATATACTTCACGAATTGATTTAAAGATTTCACTAATGCCTTTGACTAATGTTTCGCTTCCAGGGCAGTTGATGCTCCATAAAACTCTTCCTGATTGGAGTGTCAAGAAATAGCCCAGCATGGTTAGGTGAAGTCCACTGCCACAACTTAACTCACCACTATGGAATCAACGCGCCGCACAATATTGAAATTGAAGGACTGATGGAAGCCTGCTTTGAGAGTGCAAAAACTTAGGATCAGAGTCTGTCACAGAACCATAGTTGTCATATCATGTTAAAAGTGATGTTACAACCCAGTGCGTTGGGTGAGGTTCCGAATAAAACAATTCTGTTGAACAAGTTCACTTATGCAGCTCGCTTCTTTACTTATTTATAAATTTTCACTTCCTGCATATACATTACAAAAAAATATAACGTGACGTTAACGGCGCAACGGAATGTGGAAGATTTACAGAGAGGGTTCATCCAGATGTAATATTATATGGTCGCGTAAGCAGAACCGAAACTTGGCACATGATTCAACCTGTGCAATACATTTAGACCGTCCCGACACTATGCAACAATGCTGTTAAGGTCAAGGTTTTTCAACATCCTCTTCCAACACTACTACTGAACCAACAAACAACTGCTTTGAAATTCGTGGTAACTCAAAACAAAATCTTGAAAACCTTAATAGCTTAATTTCTGAGCACATAAAACTGCAAGGCCGTTACTTAACCAAGCCGGAAGTCTTTGAATACACGCTTGGTCAGTAACACCTCAGTTTCAACGATAATGTAATACGCCTAAGCCCCAAGTAAACTGACATCGTATTCATATCCAGAGAATTTCATTTGCTGAAAGGAGTACAGTCCTTAGCTATGGTTATGTAAAGTAGACCATGATGAACAACGACTGTTGGTTTTCCCTACATATCAAACGTTAATGAAGTGGACAAATCCACGCTGCACATGCTGGAAACAAAGGCTACAATATAATTTATAAATTAAAATCAAAACAAGCAGATTAAGGCTGCTGCGTTAATTAAGCATCGTATGTCGGTCGTAAATGTTGCGCCGTTGTTCTTGAACCTGTCGTTTCCACTTATTTTGCTGATGCCCTACTCTGTTGAGGACGGAAGAAGTGGTACCAGGACCGGAAGTTGTAGAAACTTGACTAGTCATGCGTAGGGAATGAGAGGTTCTAGATCCTCCAACTGACTCATCCTAAAAGTTTAAACAATATTATCCTCTTGTCTTTCTTCTCAAGCGACTAAAACGCAATACAGACTTACGTCTTCATTCGTATGTTCCTGGTATGCTGTGCTTTTAATTCGTTTATTTAATAATGGGTCCAAGCACAATAAGAACAACATGTACGTCATCAACAAGGATACGATGCCGATTACTAGGATGACCACCCGCTACAGACACCCAATATAGGTTAAGTGTTAAAAGTTGCACCAACCACAATGGGCTTGTTTAAACTTATTTTATAGAACTTACTTTGATTATTTCCGTGTTTCGACTCTCATATTTGCATTCGCATCGGGAGCAAAACTCAGCATCTTTCCCTTGGAGTATTTGAGCGACTTTTGGTAAAACCACCGAGTCACATGTACTGCAAAAGTAATTAATAATGCAGTAATTACCGTAAATCAAGGATACTACAAGTTATGCTAAAACTATTGACAGCGTTGAGAAATACAAACCATTTAGTTCCCTGGCCAATATACAATTTTCGAAAAATTTTCCCCTGTGTAGCAGTTTTATTCAGTACTTGCGGATCTGGACAAACGCACTTACATCTGGTGTCATCATACTGTGCCTGCATTGAGGAAATTGTCGGAAACTCAAGATAACATTTGAGTATAGAATCAAATACCAGAAAAACAATATTCGCAAAAAAGTCTCACCTCTACATCAGTAATAACGAGAAAAAAGCAAACGTAGGCTAACTGCCCAAACCAGCACCACCTCATGTTGTCCGATTGCCAGGCTACCAGTCAAACTTTCTTCAAGTAATCTAGCAAAACCAAACAAAAAATTATTCATAATTCTGTGAACACAGTTAACGATAACATAACCACAGCAGAATAAATTCATCAATACCAAGGGAGTCCGAATATTTAACCTACAACCCAACATAATGTCAGGCTTCTTGACGTTTCGGATCTTGAGTTTCATCTAATATATGCCTCTTCATGGAGCATGCATTAATATAATCTATTTTATTTAAACCATTCGTGCATATATTGAGGAAAATATTTATGTAACCATTCCTTAGTTAGATATAATACCAGCTAATTAAGAAAACAAGCCCGAACTAGGACGTCGCAAGAAACCTTAAATGTGGGCTATACTAACAAAAGCAATTTAGCTACAGAATGTCCGGAACAATCAACGACGATGAACTTTCATGTTTCATATCATTGCCGTGGATGGATAAAGAGACCGTTACAAGAAATACTGATGATTCACAAGAAAAATCTACCTTTGTATCATCACATACTTGTGCGAAATTCTGCGAAATCAGCTGCAAATTCTTGGCACGTTATGATTCAATGACCAGTTTAGAAATCCATTAACCCACCAATCAAAAATCTAAAGGGCGTTTAAATTAATGCACAGGAACAAAATAACGGTTACCATGTTCAGCCTGATAAACGCTATTCTTGAATTTCTTTATAGATATTGTTCACAATTCACATTGAATGAGTGCTAAAATCTAGCGAAAATTTTACAACTCAATAAACAATCAATGCTAAATTCAATATTATTTGCTTTGGTGCACCACTATATTTTGCCAAGATCGTCAAATTCAAGGTGCTTCTGATTGTGGCATCGCGGGATTGAATATCGAATGCAAAGTGAATTGAGTTCAGTGAACTGCATTTGAACTTTGACAATCCGATCGTATTTTCGTATACCTTGATCTTCTTTGGATAGAACGACGGGCCAATGGGGCCAATGTTCCTAAACCAATTTAACTAAATTCCATGCAACAAATATCGAGAGAGGGAACTAAAAACTTCTAAAAAGAATCCGTGAAAGCCACTGAATTTCTTATGTTCTTATGCGCGTCGCAGGAAAAATCTCCTTACCACACAAGCTTTTCTGTGCCACCAGATTACTGCAATAACCCTTATATATATAATATACTTTATCGTGGCTCTGACAGTTGGTTAATCCCCAAAACAGTCTTTTAAGAGTAAAGAACAATTATTCGCAGAGATACAGAT
Organism: Sminthurides bifidus; assembly: GCA_009872375.1. Taxonomy (NCBI): domain Eukaryota; kingdom Metazoa; phylum Arthropoda; class Collembola; order Symphypleona; family Sminthurididae; genus Sminthurides; species Sminthurides bifidus. The sequence goes on from VRMD01000123.1 coordinate 13,294, forward strand.
GCAGCTGGACTTCAGCTCATGATGTGATTAAAATTGACGCATATACGGGAAAGTAGTAATCTTTGATTTAAACACAAACTATCTATCTCCAGAAAAGCAAATATTATGCACGGAATTTCAGGACTTCGGAGTGCGAAAATGCAAAACCGGCTCATGAATTATCCGAATGGTCTCCATAATGAAGATTAAAGGTACGATAAAATCAAATGCAAAACTATGCCTTACTTGTTTTTGCTAACATAACCCCTCACCAGTTCATTCATAAAATAGGATCAATAAATCTTATAAATAAAGATAGGGTTACTTTGAATCGTACCAAAAGAGGATCTACGTACTTTGTAATAATAATAATCTAATGAACGAAAACGACTGCCTATTTCACGCTTTGGTTTACTCTTTCCCTCTCAAGTTGACTATTTGTTGTGCCCAAAAACCTGGAGTGAAGTGAGACGCTGACGACGGATCTCCTGATGTGAACAATTTTTACCCCGCTCGCTTCTACGAGCAGAAACGCTTAAGCTTTATTTCCATTCTGAGTAATATTTCTCCGCGTGTCACTGGCATTAAATGGTAAGTTAGAAACTAATGTACAGTACAAGGAAAATGGACAATGTCATCAAATGCAAATGATCGTTATAGTAGCCTGTCGTAACTTCTACGCCAGAAAAGAAGAGCTACTTGTGCTAGGATTTCGTTTCCTATGTGAACACGCAGTCAAATCGAACAAGAAACCTCATCATTCTAATGTATGCAAAAAGCTTTCTGAAGCTCCTGTAGTTCTTCCCTCTCTCAAGTCAAATCTTTATCTTGGACCGAAGAGTGAGTTAACACTCTCATCCTTTTTCTAAACCTATTGCAACCGTGACAAGCTAACCGGCTCTTGCATTTATCAGCCGCAGGTAAAGTGAATCCCATCTGGTTCCTCTGAACATTTTACCTCGATGCGGAAGCGTGCGGATCGATACGAAATTTTGTGCTAGTAACGCTACTTTTGTGTCTTCATACTCTTAGCCCAACAAACAACCCAGCGAGTTCTTTTTTAAAATAAGTCCCTTGCGTTGGCAGGTTATCCTCTATACTTTTCAGGTTTGCTGTCAAAAGGTAATAGGCCATCTTGCTGCTTGTGCTGAATTAAAAGTAGTTGAAGTTCCTATGTTTGCTGGATATTTTAAGAACTGGTCAATTACCGCCTTTGAGACTGCCATTGTAGACGGTTTGGCGTGAAATCGGATTGAGTTGAGTGGAATCAGGCATTCATTTGCTCTACAATCATGAAATCAAGTGGTAAATCAGGTGAGACCTAATCGTTTAATTTTTTTCTTTTTGTTTGTACGCACATTTTTGGTTTTTGTGCTTATTAGCTACACAGGCCACCCTCTTTGGTGGGGTCAGTTTTTTGAGCGAGGTTTAGTTGCCGTTTCCGCCATTTTTTCCTTGAATCGCATGATTAGTTGTAAAGCTTAGAAACGGTATCATCCGGTATCACAGCCGATTTAATTTTGTCAGAACCATCTTTATATGTGCAGCTGGTATCATGATGGCAAGGGCGACTGACAATTTTATTACTCAAATGACATACTCAGAATGTAGAAGGCAGAACCATCAAATCGTCCTCCACTAAAAAGTTCGTCTCACTCATAGCATTCGCTGTATCAATCATTCCAATAACCCCCGAGCTTGTAAAATATGCAACTGGACAGTGCGCTGTCGCATGCTCTTGATGTCGAAATTGCCTAAATGTCTACCCAACACCTAAGGCCTACACAGTTCCTGTCCTCCAATTACCAGTGCGTCTACATATCACGCGACTGTCGAAAAAGCTGTGCCGTCAGCGGATCGCTGCTTCAAATTTTTTCAGCTTCAATTATTATGTGAAAACTTGATTGCGCAAATCCTGAAATTTTCAAGGTGACCGGGCGGAAAGTAAAGTTGGGGTTATTGGGGACATTTTCAAGGAAATTTTCAGTTAGTTGAGCAAAATATTCTGAACACGAGTTCTATATCCGTCTTGTCTTGACCTACCCTTTGTAGCTGGTTGTACAGCACATGAGTTGTTAATCTTTTCGTAGACTTTAATAGCTACATAAAGTTGGCAAGAAGCTCCACAACTTTTTGGGTGCTTCGAGTGCTTTCCCAGTATTCTAAACAAATTCGAAGGTTTTACATTATTTTCATTATACTAATCTTCTTGACGGTCACAATTATCTCTATTAAGATTTTCAAAAACATGCAGCAGGAACTGTGGATTAAAGTTACGAGCGAAATGTGAGTTGATCCTTCGTCTCAACTCATCCCTCTGTCGGAATTCTTGTAAAACTTTTAAGGAGCTGCAGATAACAATGAGAGAAGAATCATAAGACAGAATGCGTGCTTAAACAACACTGTGCATTCAATTGTATACACCTGTGGTCAGTCCGTATGTGATTCGTATACAAAAATGAAAACGAAACGATGGGACCACGCTCTGTGCTGAGCGGTGATTTAAAATTCTCAGATCTTCCTCATCTTTCCCTGTATAGTAGGCTTTGATAATCACAGCGAGAACACAACACAACAGAAAAAGTTGTTGCCCAATCTGCAACCTGAGAGCAGGAGAGTAACAATTTGCCTTGGGGGCAAAAGATTCAGGGACCCGTGCATTTTGAGATTTGTTCATGAACTTTTTTTCCGAATTCGAGCGACTCTTTCATCGCACCTGAGTAAAAATTAATTATTATTTCATCAGATTTTTCGAAGTGTCAAATTTTTTCTAACCAGCAAATTGTTTCGCCAGAATTTAAAGGGTGAGTTCAATAGCAACTGCTGTAAAATATCCGAACCACCACGTAATTGGAAGACCGGACGTTATTCCTACAGTAGAATGACAGATACCCCGTCAATAATAATCAGTTTTAGCTGATGCACGTAACTGAACCGCCTATTCTAATACCAAAGAAGCCATATTAAGGTTGCATTGTGGCAGAGTCTTCCATTTCGTTGAAACACCTTCATGAATATAAGACCATGACATACGAATGTAATACAACAAACAGGTGCATTACAATTGTCCACTTTTTTCAGGTAACGCATCATCCGTGCGAAATTTTGTCCGGAAGATGACTAAGGTGGGAGACGAGGGCGGGCACGCAGATGCTGGTTTTTTCAGAAACGTTTGGGCGTGGATAGTCGTCCACATTATAGCCTTTAAGCTCAACTTTATCGAACTTCTAACACGACATCGCAAACTACCGTTAGAGAGTAAGTATTAAAAGCCTAATACGGATATAGAATTGAATACAATACCAAAGAACATTATTTAAAACTTCTATTTATCCGCAACCGAACTTATTATGTTGTTGCAGAAATTGGAAAGCGGACCGGCGACGTCGCCGTGGTAACCGGAGGAGCACGAGGGATAGGAGTGGAAGTGGTACGCAAGATGCTGCAGTTTGACATGCAAGTCTTCATTGGATGCCGAAATATTGCCGCTGGGAACAAAATTATTGAAAAATTACGAGCCGAAGGAGTCGATTCAGGCCAAGCAAAATGCCTGCCACTCGATCTCAAATCTTTGCAATCCGTTAAGAACTTTGTCAAACAACTCAACAGCCAAACAGATCGGGTCAACATTCTTATTAACAACGGTATGACACAGTAAAGCTATCCCAAGATTTACCCCTGACCATGCATAATAGAGAACTAACAACTTAAGCATTATTCTTTCCATAGCTGGGATCATGTTTGTTCCTTACGAAGAGACAGAGGATGGTTTTGAATCCCATTTCCAGGTCAACTATTTGAGTCACTTTTATTTGGCGCGACTTTTGGAGCCAAGTCTCGTTAAAGGAGCTGAAAAATCCAAGAGAAATAGCCGTGTGGTGAATGTATCATCCTGTGCTCATTATGGTGGCCGTATCGATTTTGCCGACTTACAATCAAAGTGAGTACAGTCCAAAAGAATTCATTTCATAAGAAATCTCTAAATCTTCAGACATTCATCACCAAATTTTTGGCTCTTACAGACGAAACTACTCGAAGTTTGATCAGTATATGATTACAAAATTCATGCAAGTACTGTCGAGCAACACACTAGATAGAAAGTGGAAGGAACAAGGGTTGCCAATACACTCCTACTCTCTTCATCCAGGTGTCGTTTTCACGGACCTGTACGACAATATTGCCTGGCTTCAGCTTTTTAGGCTTTGCCTGCCATTGATGTTTAAGGTAACAGCTCCAATTTAATAGCTGCTGTCCAAACGTTTGAGTTACTTGAATTACTCAGTGAATATATATGTAAATCTTTGTATTAGTCCCCTGCTCAAGGAGCAGACACCGTATGCTACGCAGCCCTCTCTCCAGATCTAAACGATGAAGGCGGATTATACTTCGAAAACAGCAAGAAAGAGAACCCAAATCCAAGCGCAAATGACATCGACCTTCAAAATAAATTCTGGGGTGTTACTCAAGAAATCCTGGAAGGGCAGAACCTTAACCTTAGGGGATCTCAAGATTCCTAATCTAGTCTAAGTGAAGTATCATGAGCCGAGCCTAATGTTCGCTACATGGGAAAACTTATTTCAAGCACAGTGCTGTTTGCGTCCACAGTCACAGTATTTCACACACAAGTTTCTACTTAACAAAATCTTTAGGAAGATACCGTTTTGGAAAAACTGCGATAGATCGGATAGAAAGTAATATTGAGCAATCATTCTGACATAATTTTTACTATATACTTGTTGTCCAGTAAAATAATTGTTGAAATCTAGAATTGTTACAAAAACACCTATAACATCCGATAATGGGCGTCCTATTTTTACTGTCCATTTCTCTTGAACTGTTCCTCTCATCAGATCAATGAGGAAACGAAAGACGTGCTACTTACTAATCTTTGATTCTGCTATCGAAAGTCGTCGATAAAAAATAACTCGTGAGGTTAGCTTTTAGGACCTTTAGAAGCACGTTCTTCAAGTCTCGAAAAAGGATCCTGCTCAATAGGTTCTTCATAGTATCGGTGTTTAAGTGTTCTATACTTTTTCAAGTAATAAAGCGCTTCGATTTCCTTTTTCACGAATTCACCATGCTTCAGTAAACTTGTCAACTTTTCCGGATCCTGGACATCCTTGTTTTTCATAAACGCTTTATGACAGCGGTCTCGAAACCATTCATATCCTTTTGGATAGTCTCGTCCCAAGTACAAAAGCTGTAAAAAAAGTAATGCTGCTTTACTGCATTGTGTTTATTTGAGCAGAACCCATAAGACTCCAGCAAAACGTGCTTCTTCCGTTCCAGACTACAAGTTGTATTTCTTGATAAATGCTTATTCGACTTAACGTATATTCTTTCTATTGAATACTTTTAGCTATTATTCTATTTTCGAATTCATTCCCTCACACAACCTATAGAATCTTTGGCAGCAGCTAATTTAATGGTGTCCTACTTATTGATTTTAAGCTCTAGTATGGATTACGCCAATAAGAGTATTTTGGTAAAACAGCTAACCGTTTTGTAGAGTTGAATCACTTGGGCACGGTAGCCGTTCCCACTCATTATTCAAATACAGAGATTAACTTGATGTAAATGTAAAATTTAGTTGAAACTGCTCATTGCAAGATTCGAACCTCATAAACAAACGATAGAGTTATATATATAATATTTCACACAACACTTAGAATAGTTCGTTCGGGATTTTAATTGCGTGTCAGTGCAGTGCAGTGTGTCCACGCGTGAGACGGTATGCGCATTTGGGCAAAATCATCACATAATTCATACTTGCCGCCCGAGATTTCATCCGACCAATCAATGACGATAGATTTTTCCTTTTAGTAATGTGAATGTGAAAGCAGTAGTAGTAGTTTTGGTTGCTGCTTGCCATTTTCATTATAAAGCTTATTACGTTTAAGTTTAAGGATTTGTCACGTCAGAATTGAGGCGGAGGGGTTTGTCCATACCCTGCCTACCAAATAAAATCATCTGATCGAGTATTTTTACCAGATTGTTGGAGGAGCCGTTCAATAGCTCTGTCATCGAGAAAAGTATTGAAATGAACTTTGGGCATTAAAGCCTTGTCATGAACAGGTGTTGATACAAATACGTATACTTCAAGTTTACCGTAATAAGTGCCAATATAGGCATCAAACGCAAACTAGTCTCCGTTTCTACCCTTATTAATCCGGTTAATCGAGACTTTCTGGATTTTACTATTGATTCCCCATTCAATTCGATAGCTAGATTGCAAGCTATTTGAAGGAAGGAATCATACCCTCAAGCTCAAGTCGTGAAGGTAAGTGCGGTGTGACTCACGCTGCGTTTCTCTTTATCTCATGCTTAATGTTCACTGTATGAACTAAAAAGCTAAAATATATACATTTTCATTTAGATAGGATACATGGACAACATTAAAATGCAGCGTTGTCGTTCACAATGTCAGTCATAGACATTTCGCCAAGCTTCAGCAAACGAAAGCTTAGAATCCGTCAGTTGAACCTATAATTAAAGTAATACAAAGGCCTACCTTTGAATTTACTTGGCCACATTAACAAGAAACTCACTGGATTTACTGTAGCCCTAGTGATTTAAACTGTTTGTGCGAGTATTATACAAAATAGACAATTATCTCGTCGAAAGAAATAGATGCGTCAGTTGAATTAGCACCAGTGAGTGATGTCGTTTTGCATTTGTTTCTGTCTGATAGTACTGAGTTTTGGTTTGGCTTGTTTTCGTCAGCGGTGCTGATAACTGTGCAAGTTATCAGTTATTTTAAACAGGTTGGATCGTTACTTAAAGAATACAGCTGATAAATTTGATTTTAGGAAAATAGTAAAGACTTCAATTCTCTTAGTCCAGCCGTATTATTGATTTGTATTTGTGTACAGTAAGTCAGTGTTCCTGGTTAAGTTTTGATGTTTGTGGTTATGCTTATTTAGCAGCAAAAGTACAACCCCGATTTTATTCAGACACCTGGCGTGGATTAAAATCAGCTCAAGATGTTCAGAGTGGGCCAGAGTCAGTTTGATAAGTTGTTTGGTACGTATTTATCGAAACTCTTAGAAACAATTTAAGTTATTTATGAGCATTATATGTATTTACCAGGCCAGTTATGCTTTGTCTATTCACGCTTTCGTTTGCGTTTGTGCAGAGAAAGCCACAAGCAATCTCTTGTTGGAGCCAGACTGGAATTCAATTATTCAAATATGTGACCTGATTCGGCAGAAAGATTGCCAGTAAGTACGGTTCGCCCCCTGCTTTTATTTCAAATCCACGTTTTTATTGAATTTAACTGTACCGTAATTGTACTTGGTTTTTACTCCAGACCAAAGTATGCGATTGCAGCTATTAAGAAGAAGATTGTCCAACCAAATCCGCATGTGTCAATGTTTGCATTGCAGGTGAATTTTTAAGCTATTATTTTTATTAGAAGCATTTTATGTACCGAAAATAACTTGAAGCATTTGTTTCTAAGGTCTTGGAATCAGTAGTGAAAAACTGTGGCAGTCCAGTGCATGACGAAGTGGCGAACAAGTCTTTCATGGAAGAACTAAGAGAGATCGCGAAAACTTCCCCACATGAGAACGTGAGAGAAAAAATTTTGGAACTGGTGCAGACTTGGGCCCACGCATTTCGTAAGCACTCGTCCTATCGTGCAGTCCAAGATGTTTTGAACATCATGAAGGCTGAAGGCTGTAAATTTCCTCCGCTTGTGGAAGCTGACGCGATGTTTGTGTCGGACACTGCACCTGAATGGGCTGAGGGATCTACTTGCCACAGATGCAGGACGGAGTTCGGATTAGTGAATCGCAAGCATCACTGCCGAGCTTGCGGTCAAGTTTTCTGCGGCAAATGCTCTGCCAAAACCGCGACCTTGCCAAAGTTTGGAATCGAAAAGGAAGTACGAGTCTGTGATGCATGCTTTGAAAAGGTGGCCAGGTACGTCAGATTTTGAGTTACAATTCAAGTGCATTATTTTTCTTAACAATTCATGCCTGCAGCATCTGTGTATCAGTGAAGATTCCTTGTATTGGTATGGTAATGATCTTTGAGATCATTAGCCGATACTTCTATTGGGCAAGATGGAATTAATTATTTGTTGGAATACCCAGGGATGGTGGTATTGCAGAAGATTCAGAAGAAATGATTTTGAAAAGTGCAGGAGCCGCCCCTTCTGATCCGCCGTCTTCTCATGGTGTTTCTGCACCGGTATAACTTAAATTAATTACTCACGCGTGTATGTTTAATGGCTTTTTGTAGACTCAGTCGTAAAGAAACCCCTAATACTGGAAACAAGCAAGCCAGTTTGGACGAGGTACTCAAGGAAGTCATGGCGGCTTCCAAGGCTGAAGCTAAATCTCACGCTCAAGTACTTTTTTGTTGCTTTATTTGCTCCGTAACTCCTCTTTCGTCTTTTTGTGCATGAGTAACGCTTAACGGTCGCGGTGTTCATATTTTACACAGCTCAGTATCATAGTCCTGCTGGGGAAACAACTTTGATTCACAAACTTTAGTATAGACTGAAATAGGCCTTTGTTCAGCTAATTCTTTCACGCAATGTATCAATTATCAATTTGCTGCAAATGAGTTTTGATTAAATGCTTTACTTTATATATATATATACATTTCTAGAGACGCAAAACTGAGGAAGAGTTACAAGAAGAAGAGCAACTTCAGTTAGCCATAGCCATTTCGCAGTCAGAGGCCGAAGCAAAAGAAAGGGAGAAAGAAAGCTGGTACAAATTCTCTCCCGTAACCGCTGCTGTGAATGTTGAACAGGAGAATCGCTCAAGCAATCATAAAGGATCTCCTGTCATATCCACTGCACCTGCAATGGAAGCCGAAGACCCTGAGTTGTCTCGTTACCTTAACAGAAATTACTGGGAAAATCGTCACACTGCGAAGGAAGATGAAGTAAAGGATGAGTCATCGCGGAACATTACGGGATCTAAAATTTCTACCAACGGGACTGTGCATCCAACATCTACTTTATCCCAGTTCCATCCATCGGCGCCTGTGAAAGAAATGAAGGAGAAGATTGAAACTCCAACAGGGGAAGTAGGCTCATTTGTCGATTCCTTAAGGGTACAAATTGAAACATTTGTGACTAGAATGAAATCGAACTCCAGTCGGGGGCGCCATATCGCGAATGATACTGCCGTTCAGAGTTTATTTATGAACATCACAGCCTTGCATTCACAACTCCTGAACTTCATACAGTCACAGGACAGTGCTAGAAGTAAGTGAAAGTTCGGTTGGTTCGGAACAATCGAAGAATTTAATTTTTTCTTTCTTCCATCTAATGTCCTGGAAATACGTTAGTATTAAAAACTGAAGTTGATACGGGGTGTAACTTTTTCTTTGTCTTATCAACTATTTTCAGCTTACTATGAAGGCCTGCAGGACAAACTGAGTCAAATTCGTGACGCAAGAGCAGCTTTAGATGCTCTTCGCGAACAGCATCGTGAGAGGTTACGAATTAAGGCTGAGGAAGAAGAAAGAGCCAAAAGATTTCATATGGCTCAGATGTTACAAGTGAAGCGGCAGCAAAAGCAAGAATATTTGGAATACCAGCGTCAGCTAACGCTTCATCGGATGCAGGAGCAAGAAAGAGAAATGCAAATGCGCATTGAACAACAAAAGCAGCAATTAGCTCAACAGGGACAGTTTGGAATGTATCCTTCCGGCATTCCAGGTAATGTTTCGGCCAAAATTTGCTATCTGAAAAGAGTTGAAACTGGATTATATAAGTAAATCATTTTAAATGCAGGGTACATTCCACGCGGTAATGTAGAAATGGGTCAATTTGTGCACCCGCAAGGCAACTACGGTCCGCCTGGGACACTACCTGGTGATGCGCATTCATTCAGCCAGCAAAATTCGCAAAGATTTCCTCCTTCGGGACCCCAGTATATGATGCCTGTAAACATGCCAGGACAAGGGATGTCGATAGGGCCTAATCAGCAGAATATCGGATATGTACAGCAACAAAATCAGATGAATCCATCGAATCAACAGGGATTGCCTGTAGAACACCAACACTCTAGTTCTTTATCCCATGGGCCTATGGCTGTAAATGCTGCACCCAACGTTCAAGGATTCGTTCCACAGAGTGCTCCAGTAGCACAAAATGGAAATCAAATGAATGTCCCTATACCAGGAAATACGCATTTCCAACAACAGCCCTCCCAAGCGGCTGCACTATCTCCACCCTCGGTTGATGGCCCGATGGGCGGAGTACCTGTGAAAGAAGAACCTTCCACAGCTGAGCTTATCAGTTTCGATTGAGAGCTATTGTCAGCATGCATGAATTTTTAGTTTCCACTTGATTAAGCAATAGATTAAGTAACAGTCTCTTAATTATTTCGAAGTGCTATAGATCAAAGACAGCGCAACGGTTATTTGCCCTAGTTTCATTCAAGCTTAGTATTTTGTGCTACGATATGACGATGCTTTGTCTTGCACGCAGTAACTATATCACTACTTGCGCATGAAAATTCTCTCCAAAATCTTTTCATGTACTGTTAAAAATGCCTATGCCTATGCCGTTCAACTTAATAAAGCATTTATTCAAAAATTTTCCTTGCTGTACCATATTTATTCTAAATACTTTTTTTTGAAATTAAGAGTTAACTGTTTACTTTTTCCAACGAAGCTAATAGTAACTATGCAAATACAGCTGTTACATTCAATTGAAGAAATCTTATGCGTAGACATTAAAAACCATCATTTAATCAAGCTTCCAGGGTCGATTGAACAAATACATTCATCTTTCTCTATGACTAGAAGATCTGGCACTAAAAGCCCTGATTTCTTCCAAAAATGAGTTTGTATTGTGTATACTAGTACCTCCTAATACAGCAACTTGTCGATTTTCCTGCCTGTTGATATTATATATCGCAAGAGACTCGGCATAAGTTACGCCACCAATGACAAACACTATTATCTCGCCAGGCTTAGCTAATTCACCTGCTGAAGCGGTAGTGCGATGAGCGCTGAAAAACGGATACGCCGTTTCTTTGAGGCGTCCTTTCAACAGATCCTCCACAATACCCTTGACCCATGGGGTATGTTGTGTGTATATATTTTCGACGCCTTGCAATCCCTTTATAAAACGTTTTGTAACCGCCACTGGGTCAGAGCCGAACAAATCCGATCGACGTTTTTTAATACCACCAAATTTTAGCAAAGAAGGGACGAGTGATAATTGTTCCTGGCTCAAGTTTCTGCTTCGTAGCTTAGAAACTAGACCTACCATATCGTTGTTGGAATGTGACTCATACTTTAATGCGTACAAGAGAACTAGACGTAAAGCGTCTTCATCTCTTATTTTCGCATTGTCAAGTAATTGCTTCAGCCTTTGAAGGGATGACGAATGATTGGAATGACAAGCAATCTCTTGCTCCAGCTCGGATACTTCCAGTAAAAGATACTTCTCGTTCAGCCGAGCCAATTCTCCTACAACAGCAACGTGCTTGGATACAGTTCCCGACATCTTCTTAAACTGAGGATAGTTCTCAACAAAATTTTTCATATCTTCAATGGATTCAACTTTCTGCTGGCTTTTAACGTTGCTCTGATAACTTTCAACTAGTTGACGTAAACTTTGTCCAACAGATCCAAAATCTGCATACATGTTAGCAGCGAAGAAGCTATCACTGTCTGAAGAAAGAACGACTTCTCGATAGTCCGGATGTATGTCTAAAAGCAAGCCCAATTTTTACGCATGATCGGGAGTGTTCAGATCACTTTGATATGCTTTGCGATTAAAACTTGAAAAGATCTCTCACCAGGTGCATTAGCCAAGCTAACTCTGTGATTCCGAATGGTTAGAAGCTCGTGTACCATGGCCTGATACGTCCATTGATTTAGCAAAGGCGTAACACAGTCATCCCGTCGATCAAGGATCAAAAGAACGGGTCTGGACGCACTCCGGCCGTGAAAATCAAATAAATTAGACTCCTTGATCATCAAATTATGTATTCTATCCGCTAATTTCTGTGTTGGTGACGATCCTTCTGTATAACGGATGATTGGATACTTTTTCACTGCCAGCAAAAAGCTGATAAGAACGGAAGCGATACTCTGTACAGCAGCATCTGGTAAAAGTTCTCCATCGGTAAAAACGGGAGACACCGAAATACTTGAGACGAATGCGTGGGGACTCAAGGGCAGAAAATCAGCAAATAATTCGCATATTTCGCGGACAACTTCTTGTTCATCTGCTTCTGCAAGTCGTTTGACATCCGCCTTGGAAATGACGTTTGTCCAGTACAAAAAATAGGAGCCATACAAAGGGCTTTTCAATTCCGCTGCTAACAGATGGATGTTATCTTGTGTAGGTCGAAGTAATGTCAAACACTTCAAGTGGCGTAATGGCTCCCGATTTAACTTGTCGATCCTGTCGCACAAATATACTTCTTTTTCCATTATCTCGGACTGAGAGTATACCATGCTGACAACTGCCGTCGTTTCTTTATCCATCAGTAAAATCTTCATCCCGGGCCCGGAACTCTGAACCATTTTATCAACATAATCTCGAACTGCTTTTACAGCGTCCATCGTCGTGACTTCAGACGCAGCGGAGCCCTGTAGATAAAATTCTACGATAAGTTTTGTTTGCAGCAGCTGGAAGTCTATGAGAGATGAGGGCCACCAAAAAAGCCCTTTCCTTTGACTCTTAAATAAATGGGAAAATAACTGGTTCCTCCGCCTGGCTAGCACGACGTCACCGCCAGCAAACCAACTTGACCTTACTATAGGACTGCTAACAGACCCATTGCACAATCTATGGAAATAAAAACAGGAATTCGCAAAAAAGTGGTGTACTGTAATCTCAACGATCAATCTTAATGGTCGTGACTAGACTAGCATTGGTGATAACGTAATGAAAATTCGTACACAACCTGACAGGAACAGGTGAAATTAGCTGTTGAAGTTGACAATGAACCCGATGACTGGCAAAGTTTTGTCAGTACATATTTATTTTTATTTTGCTTGTGGATAACTGATCTTGTACCACCCACGTCCAACAATGAAATAATAAGTTTAGTACTCAAATGAGACTTCACTTGCTATTTATTAGTTTATTGGCATAAACTTCACTTGCTCACTCACACACATTCATTAAAACTACGGAGAAAAAAGCGGTATTTATGGACAGCTGGCAGAAAATCTTATATCTAATCCCGCGAAGTTCGAAAAAATCTTGAGCAGCTATAACATAGTAGGGTAGGGTTATAGTGTCCTTTAAGAGTGCAACATTTCGACATGCACGTGTGTGTTTGTTGCGCGTCAGATTTTAGTAATCCTTTCCAATTTAAAGTCGATCATATAGAAAATATTTTTTCAAGATGACTACGAAAATCACTTCGAAATAGTCGCATTTGGTTTCGTAGCAAGTTCAGTTATATACTGACTTCGAAAATTGGAATCAAGGCATTTGAATAATAGTTCTATCCGAGTTTCTTTATTTTTGCAGCAACTAATTAATAGCCACTGTTAATATAGTGTTCTGTTCTGGATCGTGAAAACTGCGTGAATAGCCTGTGATTATCATTTACTGGAGCCAAAGGTTACATAAGCGTTGTTACATGTTGTTTCTGGCTGTTCATCTTATCGTTAATTGACGTGTGAAATCAATCAAGATGAGTGAAGGGGACATTTTGACAAATTGGGCCCAGGCTGATGCAGATTCAAAATCTACATTTTTAAAGCAACAGTTACAGAAAATATTCAAGCATGCAAGCTTCAGAACTTCATTGCAGTATCATGCAGTCCGCGAAGTAGTTGACCGTAAGTAATTATAAATTGGTTTTCTACCAACTGAAGCATTTCTCTCTTGCCTATCAATGCCGTTCTTGTCTGATGATTTCGGTTTATGAGCAGGAAAACATGACGTTTTCGTGTCGATGCCAACTGGTTCAGGGAAGTCTCTCATTTACCAGTTACCTGCTGTTCTCCGAGACAGACAGATAGCCATAGTTGTCTGCCCTTTGATTGCCTTACTAAACGTGAGTCCACACACGACACTGCCACAGAGAGTTAAGGGAAGGATCTTATTTAGTAATGTCTTAATAAGTTAAAAAATGCATTTTTAGGATCAAATCGAGCATTTACGCAAGCTAAACATCAAAGCTAGCACAATCAATTCCAAAATTTCGAGCTCAGAGAAACAGAAAATCGTGAGTGACTTGATGCTCAAGCGGCCCAATATCAAATTGTTATACGTAACGCCGGAGCAGATTGCTACAACTGGATTTCAGGTAAGCTCGCGAAATGTGAATTAATATGTAAGAACATCCTCGATTTTCACATCTAATCACGTAAAGCTTATACGGCATCCTTTTGTTGTAGTCTTTACTGGATTCTTTGGTCAGGCACGAAAAAATCTCTTACTTCATCGTGGATGAGGCTCATTGCGTAAGTCAGTGGGGACATGACTTTCGTCCAGATTACCTCAAGTTGGGAAGAGTGCGAGAAGCCTATCCAGAAATACCGTGGGTAGCTCTCACAGCAACAGCCAGTTCTAAGGTTTGCAATTAACCGCTGCTTTGGAAGTTGTAGTTCTTGACCCTAGCTTCATTTTTGTCTGAATTTGAAATCAAATAGGTTGTGGAAGATGTGTTAAGGCAGCTCAAGTTAAAACAACCAGTGAAGAGGTTCAAAGTACCCTGCTTTCGGTCGAACTTGTATTATGATCTTCAATATAAGCCCCTTCTAGATGACCCGTACGACCATCTTATCAAATTTTGTCTTAAGGCACTTGGTACAAATTGGGAGCAGGACGAACCGGTAGGTGGAATTCAGAGAATGAGACAATATAAAATCTTGACATAGTAAACCTGTAATTTTGTGTAGGAGAAGCGTGGGTGTGGAATAGTGTATTGCCGAACCCGGGAAATGACTATTGACGTGGCAAATACGCTTTCTAGGAAAGGACTGAATACTAAAGCATATCATGCTGGTAATGCTGTAGCTGATTACAGATGCTTTCTATGACAACATTTGCATGTCAGTTTAAGTTACGTGTAAATTTCAGGTTTGAAACCTCTGGAAAGAGATCTAGTTCAGATGGAGTGGATGAATGGAATAGTGCCTGTTATAACTGCGACGATTAGCTTCGGCATGGGAGTTGATAAAGCGACTGTAAGGTGTGTTGCTAATTTGCTTTCAGTCTTGCAGTTTAGTATTTTTAGTTTTGTTCTGTCTAGTTGTAATAAAAATTTGACCTTTCACTCTGCAACAAATATAGATTCGTCGCTCACTGGTCTATGCCTCAAAGTGTGGCCGGGTATTATCAAGAATCTGGTAGAGCTGGACGGGATGGCAAAAAGTCATACTGCAGAATCTACCACTCTAAACAAGAAAAAGATGCGATTGCCTTTCTACTTAAGCAAGATCTGGCAAAAAAGAAAAATGACAAAAACGACGAACAGAGTAAATCGGTGATGTCCAACTTCGACGCAATGGTAAAATATTGCGAAGATGTCAGCTGCAGACATAATTTTTTTGCCTCATATTTTGGTGACAAGATATTGAAAACGTGTGGCAGCATGTGTGACGTCTGTGTGAATCCGAAGGCGGTTGAAAATAAGGTCCAGAACTTTCTGAAGCAAGACGGACTTGGAACGAAGATGGGAATAATGGCTAATTTAAATGTTGCTGGAGTGGATGAAGATTTGTATGGAGGTGGGAAGACCGGTCAGCAGAAAGATCGCGAGTACTACAATGACGGGGAAAGTGGTGGGTTTGAAAAGAAAGCAAAATCGCAACTTGCGTCACTTATCCAGAAGCAGTTTGCATTACGGAATGGTGAGAAACGAAGTTCATGTGTGGACTTAGTGCAAGAACAACTGAAAACTAATGTGCGTGCACCTCAGGCAACATCTACAAAGGTTACAGGGCTGAGTCTCATTATGAGAGATGTGTTGTACAATTTAATACGAGACTTATTAGTGGCAAACTACAATGCGGTCTCTGCGGTGTCTGCTGGAAGCGAACTAAGGCATATTCCAGACGAAAACATAAATCAAATTGCGGTGGACTTGGAGTACGGTGCTTTTACAAACAGCAAAATCGTCACTTCCTACCGCAAAGCCGTTTCAGTCATAACAACAAAAATAAAAGATTGCACTAGTAAAGCAATTCTATGCAGCGAGTTGAAGAAGTACATCGATGAAGCTCCAGGTGTGATTCCAGCGGCTACACCCAATTCAGCGTCCCCAATCTCAATCCTGAACTATTTCAAAGCTCAGTCGTCTGACGCTACTGTCAGTACCGAATCTGATGAGTATAAATCGAGTCATGAGAAAATTGAACCTCACCCGCCCACTTGTGTTATGGTAGAAAATGAAGACGATTCAACTGATTTTTCAGAAGACGAGTCTCTATTATCCACGCAAGTTGTGAGAAAAATGCGTGATTCCTCCAACGTAAACAAAGGTATTTAAAATCGTTTATGCGAAACGATGCATCCAAACTTCTGATACTTCGTCAAATTAAGTTTCAGTAAGATTTTCAGATGCAGCTGATAATTTTCTTCCATCTTATAACGTTTACAGGTTTGAGCCCGTCAGATAGCAATGCTAATCAAAGCGATGAATACTTGCAACAAACTCAGTGCATACCGATGAAGACTAATGCAATCGCACAACGCCAAGGTAATGATTCTGGCGATTTCAACGAATCAGTGGAAGGCGTTTTAACTCAAACAATTTTCAAGAAGGCCCAGCCAGCACACGATATTGACCGCAATGAAGACCTTTTCGTTTCTACTCAAATAATTGACCGAGTTCCCAAAGAAGTTCATCCCGAAAGTCATTTTATCGATGCTACCGATTCGCACGATGAACAATTTATTGCTACCCAGCCATTGATTTGTAGCCACAGGATCACGGCCGATAAAACTTTTGTTCCTCACCCTGAGTCAGTGCTTCTTGGGAAACCGATAAAATTACAAGAGTACGCCCAGCAAGAGCTTTTGTTTACTTCCGATACCATTATTGTCGAATCCCTTGATGATAGTAATTCGACGCAAGTCGTTTTGCGCTCACATGATCGGGATGTGCCTGCCGATAAGGTTTATGGACAAAATGAAACCAAGCAAAACTGTGTGGATGTTGAAGAGCTCTTCTGTGCTACGCAAGTCATAGTCCGGGAAACTATAAGCATGGACGGCAGCAAGGAAAAGCAATTAGGACTTACTGGCAAACGCTTAATTCTCCCAAAAAATAATTCCGAGGAACAGACATGTTTGGATTCTAGCCTCCGAGATGGACAAAGTGATAAAGTGACAGAAGAACCTATTGATATCGTAATTTCAAAAGACGCGGTAACGCCCCCCTTTCCAAAGGATGAGATCTTTAAAACTGAGTCTCCAATTGACCCTGTCGTCGTTAATGAGTCTGTTGAGAAAGACCGCCGGAACAAACAGGAAGAAGATCCATTTTTGACTCAGATCATCCAAAGATCTCACAAGCACCAGTTAAAGAATTCGTCAGAAGTTGAACATGACAGCTATAAAAACCGTGGTCATCATAGCGCGTATTCTGATCACAGTAGCAAAAGGAAACTTTGTGAAGAAAATCTCACCGAAGTGATTAAC
Organism: Sminthurides bifidus; assembly: GCA_009872375.1. NCBI lineage: Eukaryota > Metazoa > Arthropoda > Collembola > Symphypleona > Sminthurididae > Sminthurides > Sminthurides bifidus. The sequence goes on from VRMD01000123.1 coordinate 30,863, forward strand.
CAGTCTCCAAATTGTTTTGAAAAGCATTTTGACGAAAATCATTCGACTCAAGTTATTGTTAAAAGTAGATCTGTCAAAGAAAGCACAGCTAATAATCCATCCAGCAGCAAAAGCAGAGACAAGCGAAAGTCAGCGAATAAGGAAACATTTGAACGGTTACCAGTGAAAGTGAGAAAGATCACATCTGAAGGAGATAATTGCAGATCTATACTGCACGATAAAGACAAAGTTAGCGCAAAATCACAATCTCCCAAAAAGTCTAGTGTAAACGAAAACCTGCTACATTCCTTATTTGGGGAAAGAGATAAACGCAGCGGAAAAGGCCGTGAGCAGACATACCCATCGTCAAACATCACTGGATCAGGAAGTAACAGGAAGCGTTCCAGAAGTAAAGAAAGAACACCTCATCGCTCGAGCCGTTCCCCTGATGCACGCAGTAAATCTGAACGAGCAAAAGAAAAAATTAAAATTTCCGTTGTTCATTGCGCCAATCTCGTTCCGGCAAAAGTGGCGGAACAAAAGTTGAAGGAAAATACTAAAGTTGACAAGCACGGATGTAATGTAGAAGATAAAAAACCCTTAAGCAAGAAGGATATCGGTGACATGGTAGTGGAATACCTGAATCCTCTGTACAAAAAAGGAAAGTTTGACTCAAGAGATTCATTCAAGACAATTGCTCGGAACATTACTCACCAGGCTGAGGCACAAAAAATTAAACGTAAGGCTTTCTGCATTAATATCAATTTTTCATTTGAGAAACTCTTTGCATAAGCCATTGTGTTTTTTCAAACACAGGTGGATCTATGAATGAGTTTATTCGCCGTAAGTTCAAGGAATTACGAGGCTCGGTTCCGTTAGTTGAAGTAACACACAAGAAATTACCTCCCTGATGACGTCATGCCTCATGCCGTGTTATCCAACACATTAGGTTAAGGTTCTCTTGAATCTCATGATCTATTAGGCTGTAAGAATTATTCGCCAGCCAAGTAGAAGCGAACTTGGATGATGCCTTAGAATTGAAAATGTTGAAACATCTATGATTCAGCATAAACTTTACATACTTATCAGCAAATATTAAAACGAATAAGAAACTACACCACTACCGCTAGCTCAAGATTAAAACGTTACTTCATCTAGATTTTTACAAGATAGTATTCAAGAAATGTGCTGAGTTGTACATGAAACGAAATCCGCGATCGTGATGAATGAAATCTAGTTTTGCTTTAACTAGCATCTGATTCTTTGAGTAAACTTAAATTTGCTATCAACCACCTCTAAATTTTACTTGATGTCTGCGTCAATGTGATTATGCGAATACCCCGGCGAATACGTCCTGCTTTCCTGTGCCTCAATGATCCTTTTGGATTAGTTTGTGCAATTACTGTCCATTGAAGTTCAAACAAATGTTGTTCTTGACTTGCTAAGCCTTGTTGCTCATAGCTGCTCATATAAATTGTTGAACAACAGAGAATCAGACTCATTTTTACCGTCTTCTTCCCAACACTATTGTTATATACTGCATGGATTAGCAATAAAGCAGCGGAATCGTGATGGTTGCATATATTTAAACAATTGCTGCTGCGTACAATGTCATTGCGAACCCTCGCAGTCCATGTAATCTAACCTGTGTGGAGTTTTAGTACCAGTTACCCCTGTCATACAGATCAATTAGAATGTGTTGGTAAAAAGTGTGCGTAAAAAAGCCTCAACTGGTAGGATCGAGACAAGATACTACAATGAGCCATGGATTGGCGCAAACCGTGTTACTTTTGCTTAGTTCCTCCGTACGTAATAGTAATTTTGATGTCCTTGCTCCCAGCTACACATCTGTCAAATGCTTCAAAGAGGCTCTCGTCCTGGGAACTTCAACAGTTTGGGAAATCGACAAAGATTTTTGTATTTCCTCCACATGCGTAAGTGTAATGAAGTGGTAGCTGCTGAAGGTAAAAAACGTGACGCGGCAATCACTGTAGCACCATAGCCCAAATGTTCATAGCGTATTTTGTAAAACGACATGGCCTGGGTATTTGGCTTTGTGGCAGTTAATATGTATTTTTGCCTAATACCTATCTTAGCCTAAAAGCTTCATGCGTTTACAATTTCGTTAAGACTATATCTTGTCAATTCTTATTGTAATGCTAAAATTAATGCCGGATAAAAATATTGCGAGCAATGTTTTCAAACTCGTACATGTTGGTTGGGTTGATGCTGAAACGCAGTGGTTTTTACATCATGAGATGCTTTTTCAGTTAAAAGCATTTCTTGGGGAAGGAAAAAGCGAAGATTTATTTCTTTGATTGGAACTTATTGTAAGTAACAGAAACAAGGTCACGTTCTTGGTTCTTGATCTAACTAGAGAAGTCTGAATATAAAGAACCAGTATTTTAACGTAATGCTAATCTAATCTGCTCCGCATGCTTATAGAATTGAATTCAATGCTTTGAATTTGTAGATTAGAAAAAATGTTCAAGGCGCCCGGAAAGGAGGCGATACTCCTGAAACGGAAGAAGGATAATCGGAATCGCAAAGGTTCGATGTGAGCTGTAAGAAATGGTTTAAGTTTCAATCGCTCAAGTTTGGAGTCATGTATATTCTCATTTGGTCATGGTGGGTTCGATTAGAACGTTTTAAATCATCTTATCAGGTTATTACAGCGGACAAGCTTTTCAGCCGCAAGGAATTGGACAATTCAATTATAAAAATAAAAAAACAGACGTGAACCGGTGAGTCATCAGAGGTGTTAGCTCCGGGAGCGAATAATAATAATAATAATAATAATACGCACAAAATATTATCTCTAACAAGTATGCATTATGCTTGCCAACTTCCCACGCGTACGCATTAATCAGCTCTTTCTGAAACTGGATGTTCGTAGCTCCACAAGAGCTTTCAGAGGTAGCGTTAGTTATGAAAATGAAGAGGAAGAGGACAAAATCGACAAAATATTCGAGCATGTACCAGGAGCAGACGAAGGAGCAGTCTCTCAGACGAAGTACACGTTTGAATACTCGGCACCATCAAATTACTACATACCTTTTGAGTCGCACCAAATGTCTTTAGACAAGTACGAGTCCTCAGAACAAAATGAGAATCACTGGGAATACGTAACAAGTGACTATCACAAACACAAACTTGGTGGTGAAATTAAGACTGCAATTAGACCAGAAACCCATAATGAGAACCTACTATCAACTTCAAGGAGTCATGGTCATGACGCAGTCATCACTGTACTCCCAATTGTCGAATTACAGAGCGTGTCAGATCCAGCCGTCGATTTAACAAGAAATGACCAATATTTGCCTGAATCAGAAATGGAAGATTATGGTTCAGAGGGAGTTGGAAAATTGAATTCTAGGCCAAGACCTGAATCCACCGGCGAGAAGTTTACTTGGATTACCACATCACAAACCGAAACACCTGATGGATCTTTGGAGACGACCGTTGAAAGTCCTCGCCTGGTCCAATCTCTTGGTGAGACAGAAACTTTTAGGGACAGATTTGTACAGGCTGCAGATGAGAAAGAAATATCAGCTTTTAGCGCACAACCCGTAAAATCTTCTCCTTATCTTGCAACAGTTTCCAACTTCAGAATTCATAACGCACATGCGAAGAGACAGCACTCAGATGAAAATCAAGGTTCTTCGAGTTCGAGTGAATTCTCAAGCTTGAACAAAAGTTTTGTGAATCGCGTTTCTCTGGAAGAGTTCACACACGAAAATTTTACTCTGGGTTCAGATGAAGAAATTATGAGCAGTAGATCTTCCTCTCAAAATTCTAATGAAATTGACGAGAAAGAAATTTTTCCATATCATGTGTTGCTTTCATCCACAAGTGCTGCAACCAATCAATCACGTTACATTAACATGTCGTCCCCGGCTACAATTACACCAACCGCTACTACAAGTACACAGCGTTCACGTGCTTCAACAGCTACTGATTGCTCAGTAGAGGAAGGTGATCCGAAATCTACGCTTAAACAAAAGGCGTCCAAATCGTACGTAGATCCTTCAGCTGGAGGACTGCACGGAAACGACCGAAGTGATGGTTCAGAGGCTACACCTGCCTTCGCTGGTCACACGCCATCACCTAATCGAACTCTTGGTATGGTTATCTCCTTCAAACCTGAGCATGACGCAATAGCTTATGCGTTGCACCAGTCTCGAAATCGTAGTAGCATGCAAGAAAAACGGACCGAAGGACTTCTCCTTGGCTCTACGACGATGGCAACGACCACCACAGAAGTAAATGACAAGCAGAGAGAAGAATCGCTTCTAAAGCATTTAAACTTCACGGTTAGCATAAATACAACCGTGGGCAAGACGAATGTACGAATGACAAGTACTTCAAACCAAAGGAATCCCGGCGCGCAGAGTGGAATTGAATGGCATTTTGGTATTTCTGGAATACTGTCGGATAACGATAAGGCGATTGACGATAAACTGATTACGCCAGAGGGAGCTCAAACTGGCATCGACAAAAATGGTGGGGAAACAGAAAAAAATGAATTCAGTGCCTCAACAACTGCTGTAGCATTGCTTTCCAACAGTTATAACAATCGTTCTCGAGCGCGGATGGTTTTACAGAAGAATCCGCCAGCAGCTCATGTTTTCTTGCCAATTTTGAGGCTGTCAAGTCTAGCAATTGCTCAGTATGTAACTCAGAAATTAAAGAATGAAACCCTGCAAATCCAAGTGACAACGTCTTCTAAGAGCTCTCCGTTGCCGTCGAAAACATCAACATTGGCTTTTGTCACAACCGCAGCGCAAACTGAAGAGACAACTTCTGAGGGTCCGAGTTCATTAGCAGTAGCCATAGCAGTAGGTAACAGTCGTAATAGTACCAGTGAATCTCTTTCAAATCCAAATCATTCAGAAGTTATGGGGGAAAATCAAATATCAGACGGTAAAAATTCGATACTTTCTGAAACACGCCCTCACGATACATCTGGTCTTGGAAGACAACTTGCAGAAATTCCTTATTCTCGCATGAAGGAACTCCTACTTCCAAATGAAGGAACGACAACGAGAAAAATTTTAGTTGCACCGGCAACTCAATCCAACATAGGCTCCCAACCTTCCTTTGCGAAGCCAAGCAATAAGAGTGTTGCTACGCCGTCAAGACAAATAGTGGCATTGGCACCAAGAAAATTGATTACCTCTGCGCTAGCACGAAACCAAGTTTCTTTAGGTACTAGCTCATCATCTTCAATAACACAAGATGTTGAACAAACTTTTTCAAGTCTTGCGGTCATTGAATACATCACACAGCAACCAAGACAGCAAGTTGCAGTTACAAGTCCACAAAACATAATATACCCAGCCATTGCGGTAGGTCTAAACCCTGAAAATTCCAGCTTGGATACTAGAATCGTAGGGGCGTTGAGCGATGGGGAAATTGGAGTGGCAAAGAACCACACCAACGCTCCCAAGGATAGCGAGCTCTCTCGTAACGTTCTGGAAGCACTAAAGCTCACTCGAAAAAATATTTCGATAATTATTGAATCACAAAGATCACATTTGAACTCTACGGACGTGAGTACGACAGAAAGCTCTTCGATACCTACTTTTGCAATGCACAAGTACGATTCCGCGTTCACAACGTCTGGCTTCAATGCATCATTGCACATGGCTCATGTTGAACAAACCGTAATCACTCCGGATGAATTGGCGAGCCACCAAATTGCGACGCCAGCGTCGCAGCAAAGGATAACTGGTGCAAAGGGCACCGAAATTTTAAGCCCGGCTGCAATTGAGACACCAAGGCGAGCAAGCGTTTTCTTCCAGAACCAAGAGATTACATTGATGAGGCCTTCTACGCTCAGCCCATCAGTAACTGCTAATCCACGCTCACAATCGTTATCACCGACACCGTTGCCAATCTTGAATACATTCGGTGACAACTCTATACGATATGGCAAAAGCTTCTTGTTCCAAACTCCTCGGAGTGACGAAACCAATGTTGTCTCGCTGCCATTCAGCTATGTTGCCAAGCTTAAGATTTCTAAGCCACCAGTGGCAACGCACAAGCCACTCAGTGGCGATGTCCTGTGGTTAGAAAGTACCACCGAGAAGTCAACTTTGCCTACTCTGTTTGAAGCACCCGAATTGGATTCAAGTTATCTTACCAGAAGGTTATTTTATAATCTTCCGGGAACAGCTTACAAGCCATTCCAAACACCGTCTTTGGCAAACCTGCGAACGGCAATCCCCCCGAAACTAATACCTTTTACATAGCATAAACGCTATAAGTCTGAAAAGTGTAAAAATTTCTCCCGCTAAAAAAGCCGCAGGTACCAAATCTTACCTATGTAGAGGGCTAGAGGGTGAGTCGTGAATAAATGTGATCAAATTCTCATCTTCCGATTTTGAAGTTCGAGTATGTTCATCGTCAAGAGCTTTACCGCCATGCTAATCCATTATTGATCCAGATAAGCTAAAAATCTACAGTTATGAATCAGCAGCAGGCTTGTCTTGCTTGGTGTCAGCTATTGCTATAATTTCAGCAGGCAGACTGCAAGTTTAATATTTGTACGCAGACGAAATGGGCTTGCTTTCGTATTATGGACGTGGACACAAATGAAAAGTTACTTAAATGAAGTTCTTTTCATCATGTAAGTATTAAAAAATGTCGGTCTGCAAAAATCAGTCGGTTTTCAGAAAACGTTCGTACGCATGAACAAGAGTTGAAGTATTCCAGTATATTCATGATTTACTCTTTTGTAACAAGGGAATACGGTACCCCGCAGTAGTCTCATTTCAATTGGATTCTTTTATCGAAAATATTACAAAATTCAATGGTTTGTCATCCATTAATTTTAAATTTGGAGGAAGAGAAGAGCCTATCAGGAAGAATTTCTTTACTGTGAGACATTGTCAAAGCACTTTTCCTCTATATATGCTTTCACGCCTTTTCAGGATTAAGCTTGTCAAACAATTCATGCTATAGGCTATACATAATTGACAGTTGCTCAAGAGCGCTATTACATTGGCACTTACTGATAGTGCAAGTTACAGCATCTTGGTTATTAGAAGGGAAGATTGACTGGGAGCTCTCAGAAATGGTATTATTTTGATAGTAATATTCCCTCCTTATGGAATCGTAATTTTACAGGCAGATCTTATCGTTAATGATGCGCATACGGCGAGGTTTCGTAATTCTTGCTGAAAGTGTTCCTCCAAAATATAATTGCACTTCCGAGAACGAAGTTCTTTAAATTTGGTACTTGTGTGTAGAAAATAAAGTGTTGCTTTCCGAAACGTAAAATCTTCAACACAGAGATTAAGTATTTCTACGTTTTTCTAACTCATAATGCATCCTATGATACTATGGCTATTTAACAGGAAAAACCTTGCTATCGTCTTTTATAACATTGTCCCAACCCACTAAGCGATGCTCACTTTTCGATACTTCCACGTTCTCGTCATCGTTTCCTGTAATAAATCATTCTGCCATTGCTTCGCCGATAAACATAGCGCAACTGGTAATTCATGCTTGCTGAAGGCCGTAAAAGAAGCGAACATATTAGTTCGCTGCGAGAAACTTACCTGCCAAACTTTGGCAAAACTTCTTGTTGTTGAGCCAGCGTTCCTTAAGAGAGAGATTGAACATGGAGTAACGAGGATCTCCCGTAACTTCTGATTGGATATTCAAGAAGGTGGGGAGCCGTTGTTGTAGCTCAGTCCCACTAAGCGTACTGTAGGTCTCTAATAGAATCAGTCCTTTGCACCTGCGATGAATAAAGGCAAGCGTTTAGCCTTATTTGCCAAACTACATTTCCGCCTTGTTTACTTTTCTATAATTCCTTTGACGAATAGAGGTTAATTATGTTTACCTAGGATGGCATGGATCCTCATATATATCTAGCTGAAAATACTGATCATTCAGTAGGAAGCAGCGTCTTGTTTTGTAAACTGTTACATGGTCATGATCCCTCTGGGCTAGCATGTTATTGTAATCCCGTTGAGTCAGAGCTGTTTTCACCTCCACCACCTGTCCCTGCAATTCGGGTCTCCGGACAGTATAAGTGTAGCTCCAGTTCCCCTTGAGTCATGAGGCGAAACTTGTAAGGATTGACTTATTAAGCAGCCAAAAACTAAAACTTTTCCTAATTGGCAAAAGCAGCACATCCCTCTGTCCATTTGTTACCACGATGTTACACCTATTTTACGTACCTTTTGACCGCGCTTTCGTAATCTAGCTTGCATTTTGGGTGAGCTTGTTTGCAGGTAGTCGTGAACAACGGTAAAATCCTGGTATCCCACAGGAAACATGTCATCTTGCGGAAATGGTCCTGACACCAGGAATTTGACTTTCTTAGAGTTAGTTTGCAGACGATCCCGAGCGTCGATTCCCAATTTTTGGCATACGCACTGTATTAAGTCACGAAATACTTTAGAAATATCTTATATGAACATGAAAGATCGCACTAAACTTTTAGCAATGCATAAATTATGGAAGATTTCAACCTTACAATAACTGAAAATTAGCAAAGCAAGCTCTTTTGAGTTCAAATTTTTCAATTTTAGAGAGACACTACTTGGCACGGGTAAGTACCCACAGAAAAGAACCCCCATTACCTGAATCATGCGACATAGCTTTGTCTCGAAGTCTGTTGAGTTGTCGATCACATCGAAGTAGGGATGCCCTACCCAGGATTGTGCAGCTTTTTTGTCCAGTACCCTGGCTAGCTCTAAACCTTCGCTGCGGCAAGAATGGTCCTAGTAGAAATAGGTAGATCCCGATTAAAAATTTTTAATCTTCACATTCGATACTTGCAAAAAATATTTGAGTAGTAGTCAAAATTAACACCCAGATTCGCACCTTACCTCAATTGTGTAAAAGGGCTCGGCGCCATTAGCGGCTGATACCATGTGAATGATTTGATGATACCTTGTGTCCCGAAGTTCAACTTCGTTCCACGCATTCCGGTTAAGTATTCCTTCCCATTTGCTCCGTGGGATAACTAAGACAGACATCCAATAATTGGCATGCATGGCCTCTTTGATTGGAGTCATTGGAATTGGAATGCATAGTGATAGGCAAAAACTATATCAAAATTTTCTCTATTTCAAAAGCATCCATTAGCTGTTTTATTGTGCTCTTTCGGCTCGGAAACCGCTTCTCCGATTGTAGTGTTGACCTATCTTGCGCTAGCTCCGACTGCCTCAACGTTCAAGTGCCTTTGTTGCACGAGCAAAAATACATATCGGCAGGTAAAAGTTTTGGAGCAAGAGGAGCACGCAGGAAAAACTGCTGTATCCAGAACAATGTGTTAGCTAGCTGTTATATTGCTTCTTCATAATTCATTGATACTTCTCGGATTCACGCTGTCTAAGGCCAGCTTAAAAAATACTGATTCCGTGCGCAGATCTACATACTATAGTTGGAAAACTCAAATACGGAATCCCTGCCTCATTATTCAAGTCTGACACTCGTCTGAAGCTAAGCAAAGAGGAAGAGTGGGAGGAGAACTATGGTGTCTGTCCTTACAGGCAGATGCGTCCATAGCTCCACGATCACAAATTACTAGGACATCTCGGTCAACAGTTTCGGCCATTCGGAAAAACACAGTCTCAATTTGCATCATAGTCCGCAGAAGATGTTCTTGAAAGAGCAGAGCTGCAAAAATAAGTTTAGACATTTTACATTGTCGTCATGTAACTTGTCCCGGGATTTCTGGCATTTTAGACATGATCATTTGCTCTCAAAAATGTGATACTGAGTCATATACCATTATTGCGATTGCGAGGACTAGTCATACATGTGCCAGCACAGAATTTCAGCAACGCCCCACTGCATCAACGTGCCCTCGTTCTATATTAGGAGATCAGGAAGCTAGCTATCGGCTAGCTGTCTCAGAGAGTCAGTCGGAATCATTGTATTCTGGTACTGGCGTAAAAAACTACGATCATGGGTTCTTCCT
>VRMD01000124.1:0-40730 GCA_009872375.1 Sminthurides bifidus
CCCCCCCCCCCCATCTCATGATTTACACGACTCCTCACGGCTATTGATCAGCGGGAAAAATTGAATTCGTATGGAGGAAAGCCACTCGAATTCAATGCAGCGCTCTTGGCCAACGGAACAAATCATTTTTATTTCCAGATATGCAGGTCAGAGTAAGAGTGAAAGTCGGGAAACTTGATATTAATCTTGGGGAAGCGGGCATTGCCAAACGATCTGGCTTTGGCATATCAATAGGTAAAAGATCTGAAGAGCATTTGTTCTCCTGTGAGTGCTTTCCCGTTACCCTCATCTCGTCAAACACATTCCGGGACTGGATTGCTCCAACGACTGTTGAGGCAATAACGAGCAAAGATTGTGACCGTATTTTGATTCCAGATTCGTTTCAAACAAAGGCTGTTGTGGAGGTAGAAGAGGGTAAATGTCCGTCCGTTGTGTGGACGGGCACATATTACTTTCAGGATCCTGAGCTTTCTCTCTCTCACTTTAGCCGTCGGGACACGTTCATCACCGTTCAATTTGTGTCTTGGGGAAAACGACCCTCTCATGACATGGCTCATGGCAACGTGGCTGTGAAACTAATGTGTGTGGGTTTGGACCGAATGTCCCAGTCGTTGTAACACCGAGTCTTGTGGCCATCTGCTCTCGGTTTGACAGGGAGAATGGAAGTTTGAATGGGAGGGAAGTCGTGTAATTCACACGCAAGTTATTGCCTTCATTCCGCCTGGAGAAGACTCAAGCTCGAAGAGCCGATAAAAATGATTAAACTACCGGCTACTGGACCTCTCCACATCGCTTCCTTTCATAATGCAGTTCCAGGCTCGGGCTGGTGACAAATGGGGTCGATATATGCCCTTCCCGCTCAACTAATTTTCTTCCAAGGTAGTAGTCTAATGATTTGGTCTCTGCGAATTGGCTGAATGCAGTGAAAATCGCACACCTGCCATTTTCACCACCGGTGCCAGACTTGAATTGAAGTGAATTAGTTCGGAGAATGTAAAATGGCGGAATTGCTCCGGAACTTTTACCATTGTTACCATGTGAAAGACGCATATGCGGCATAAAAAAATTTCCACCGGGCTCACTTTTAGTCACTACCTTCAATTACTTTTACTCACCTCATGAGGGGCATTGATGACACCGGTATTGTATCCGAATTGAAGCATGCCCAATACGGATGCAAATATGGCGAAGCACAGGAACACTGTCAGACCCTGTAAGAAAAAAAAGGCTTTAATAAACTTGTCTACGAAATGACGAATAAGTTCAGGCCTTTGGTGCATGCGCATTTCATTCAACGAGAGATTTTTGTAAAGACCAATGTGAGTTCATGCTGCCTTGCACAAGTACCGTGTCATGTGTTGATGCAAATGCGAGGATCATGCACAAATATCAAGGTGTAGGTGCTGCAGGTGCCAGCATTGCTAACGTATGAGAAATGCAATGACATAAACAAACGAAATATCTAAGCAGAACCTGGAACTTGCAATGAGTAACATGATCAGTATTCATCCTGTGGCAAGCTGATGAACAAAAATTAAAATTTTGTTCATGAGCTATGAGCTCCACTATCACGATTACTCATTAGACAAAAGGAAACATCAAGGCCTCATTTCGAAGCAATAGCATTACATTTTTTCCAAATCGTAGTCCTTGAAAAAGGTTGCTCATTACTTAAAAGCCGCGTAATTCATATGCTTTTTTACAGATAAAAATCATGGCATGCCACATCACTTTGCTGAATCACATAAAGGAAGAAGGTTCTGAAAGCACATCTTTCATAAGCAGAGTTTAAACATTCTAATGACGGTTGTGTAGTACGCGGCAGAACATCACCTGCGGTTACCTCGTTCCTTGACTCATTTACGTAAGGTGAAAACTCTGCCAAGAATCAGGAAGGAAGCACCCAGCCGTAGAATTTAACGCATTAAACATGTAAAAGCCAACAAGGAGAAAGTTGGAGAGAGCTGCAGAGCAGAGAGCGCAATGATTTCACAAGCAAAGTGAAGACAACAGGCGGTCGTTACGTCGTACTCATCGTATAGTTTTGCTTGAGAGCTCTCGAGTTATTTACGTTAACGGCCGCGGAATCGCACTTTTAGCTTAATTAAAGTTTATGATTACTCTAACGGCATGGTTGAACTTTGGCAATGGTATGCCCGGGCCCGGTGCCTCTAGCATAAAAAAGCGTAAACAAAATATAACGCCAGGCGGAAGGAAAGTAGCGGCTAGGGCACATCAGACCCGGCCAGTCACGACTTTCTCCAAGCCGTTCTCCGATACTTAGTTTGTGAACTTGTAGTGCTGGCGCACGTGAAAACTTTCATCAAAATTGCTAGTTTGAAAGCTTTTCTTGCTCGCTAGCGCAAGGGTACAAACCAGCTTTCACTTTTCAAGGATAGGAGCTCGGAAGACTTAATTAAAAACATGTGAGCTGTACGTGGTGAATGTGTAATCTTTCCAAGACTTTTTTAAATGACACGATCCAATGTCCTTGACATTATCATATGAGTGTAGCTCGTGTCTCTAAAAGTTTCTAATTTTAGCGAAGCACCACCGTATGACATTTTCAAAGTTGTTCTACCAAGTCGAAACTTGAAGGCTGTTTTCTAAATAGTGCTGTGGTGTAGGTCTGCCGAACCATTTTTCTGAAGAGGTTCTAGACGAAATTAAAATTAAGGCGATGCTAAAGTCACCAGGCAAAGTCAAAGACAGAAGAAGTGCATGGCCCATGATAGCTTTGAAACAATCCGGTGTCTGGTGCGCAAGCAACAGCTACAAAAGACTGTAGCAAAAAGAGAGAAACCAGAAACATGTATTTCCAAAGAACCATCCACATTTAACTTTCAACTTAAACTTAACGCAGGTCATACACTCTAAATTGAGAGTGATTTTGAAGACTTCATCAGCTTGGAATTGGACCGAGCAGATTTTGAACCAAAGTCATAGCCTTGCTGATGCAAATTAAAACCCTGTTCAGGCTGCAGATGTGTGCGGAAAGCGGAAAGTAATTTTAACAAAACGTCAGGTGAGCTATAGTCAAATCACTTGGGAAAGCACTGGGGTAGTGGAATAGAGGCGGAGAAAACTGAAACTCGAGCCATGTAATTACACGAGGATGAAGGCAGCCGAAGTGGAGTGAACCCCTTGGCTGGAAATAGTAAGCCGTTTGGCTGTCTAAAAGCTCCGCTATTTTAAAACTACTGCGAGTTGAGCAGATAGTCAGAAAGTTTGTTAATTAACGCTTTTAACTCTAAGCCTGGAGCAGACTTGGGAGTTGCTCGAGCTGTAAATCTTGCTCGGTCTTGGCTTCACTAAGTCAGTAGTGGCGCGTATGCAGAAGCGTGTCCAAGTCCCCATCATAATGTAAACTTTTATTTAGATTGTTAAAGCACGGTAAAGTTTGCTGCAAATGCGTAACTTGAACTGGTAGTTCTCCCACTCTGGTGCTTTTGCATTTGGTCTAGAAAGTCGTGGAACTGGGACTGTTTTCGTTCCTGTATGTTTTTAAGCTGATTTTTTCCACAAGTCTTAGCACCCGACTATCACATGAAAAAACACGTATTTACAGAAAAAATAAGCTTTAACTTCCCGCCTCGATTCTTGTTACTGGCATACTTCATCCGATGAGAATAAGCAAAAGTTACATAAAGCGTTACTGTACATATTGAAAGAGCATAAGAATTAAGTTTCCACTTTCCCCACTTTCACTTCAGGTGAGTCCGTTGATGCATGCAGTGGGAGAGCTGCGAGTCCAGACGTAAAGCCAAGCGTGATTCCTCAATGCTCACAATAACTTGATTGAGTTACCATGTACAAGTGGATGCTGAAATGTTTGCATAGCCCGCGCTTGAAAGGCTGACAGCGTAACAAAAGCAGCTTTGTAGCCGGGGTATGTGCGGGACATAAAAGGTGAAAGTTACTTTCTCTTCGATTGTCTCTCGGAGTTTGTGTCTGTGTCTGCATGGAGTTGCTTGTAAATTCGTTTCAATTTGCCAACTGTTTGAATTTCCGCGCGCTGTTTGAAGATGCATAATTAATTCCACTTCATCGGCTGTTTACACAAGCACGGAGTAACTTATAGGGAATGAGCACTCAAAGGTACCGCTGTGCTTTCTCCCGCTTTGAAAAGTCGACCGGATTTTCATCCTGAGGATCGTAACATGCACATTGGTCATTGAAGCAGGGTTTGACGGCCATACTTGACGTTCATTTCGGAGAACAAAGCGTGCAGGACGTGCATTTAGCTCACTATCCTCCCATCCGTCATTCATAGGAGGAGGGTTTCATTTCACACAGAGCAACCACACGCAATCAATAATTGACATGAAGCTTTCAAGTCAAAGCCATAAAGCATCCGGTTCAAGCAGCTATCATTAGAAACTAGAGAGGGCGTAACAACAATCAGGACAACGGTAATGAAGAGCAACGGCGTTAGATCAAACTTTTACTTTAACCTGTTCTAGTAACCGTGACTTTCGTCTCCGTGACTGCTCGTCGATTCGATCAACGTGATCTCTCAGGTCGTCAATTTCCTCCTTGACGTGATGCACCAAGTCGATCTCATGTCGCATGGACACCATGTCACGTTTCACTTCCGTAACCTAAAGTAACGTGTTAGCAAAAGCGGTTCCACAAAACATCACATTAGTCCCAATTCCGGTTACTGAAGCTCTTTGAAATTTCTTCTTTTAGCAGAGGATCATGCACGAAAAACCATCGGATTTCGTTCTGGAAGCTTCAAGTTTAGTATTAGCTACGATTGTGAAGAAATCATCTTGCTTGTCCAAGAACATAAAACAGTTGAGGAAAAGGGCAAAAGAAAACGGTTGAGAAATGTCGAAAAAATGTCAAGTTTTGTGTACCATGACGTTCGACTACAAAATGTTCAATCAGCTATGCAAATTCTGGATTCACAGACAAACTGGGAGAAAAATCCTTGCACTCAGTGCCCTATTCACAAAAAAGTTATGTAACAAGACCTAGTTTGGAAAACTTTAAAGGAACGATTGTAGTTGGGGCGGAAAAATTCAAATTATGGATAAGCAGTTGTTACTGGGGAGTAATTCCCAAAGAAGAAGTCAAAGCAAATCAACAGTTCTATTAGAAGGTCGACGGTTCGTATTCAACGTTTAGTGACATAAGTTTTTCTTCCTGGTTTCTGCATATTTAATGAGGAAATCGGAGCACCGGCCCTGTATCTTCACAACGTTTAAGTTGAACCTGAGACGATGTTGGCTCCAATGCGAAAAAAATGACACCGTTTGGCCTAAACGTGAACTGCATATGAGTAACGAGACCCGAATGATTAGAGGAGAAAGTCTTTGCTCGTGAGGAGAAAGTAGCGATGGTGAGGGCAAATTGCTCAGATGATGAAAAGCGATGAAAAAATAACGCACGACATGGTCGATCGCACAAAATTGTGGACTCATGAGTCCGTTCAGGGAAATTTTCACCCAGCTCATTCTATTTTCAATTGGAAGTTTGCAAGTCTTAACCTACATGCCCTGTAACTGATCCATGGCCCTGATTAGGTCTGTTCACAAGGTCTGTTCACAAATAACCTCGTGATTTCTCTTACAACTTGCATAGAGCAAAACAGGTGCAAGTAATTTTCCAAATGTGAAAGTTAAGTTTGAGTGACGCCATAAGCTACACTTTAGAAGTATGCCTTGACCGATAAAATACTTTGAATCTTGCAAAGGAAGGTTGGTCTTCTGGCATGGCTAAACAATGTGTGCCGACGGCTACGTTGAACGCCGTATCGAACTAATAGCTCAGCTGTGGCGAAGTGTAATCGGAACCCTGAGTGTTGTTTAGAGACAAAATACAAATGTGATGTGTGGGAAAGTTTCCAAAAAACTATTCGTGTGTTCAGGGAGAAGGGGACATGCTCCAGCTGCACACACATGTTTGGGCCCATTTACACGAGTCTTCGCAAAGATTTGATCGGCTCTGCGGGACCATGATGGCGTGTGAGAGAAGTGATTAAATGAGTAGACTTGAGGAAAAGGTTCTATGCTCACTACTGCTCTCCTGGACCTGGCCATTTAATACTTTCACCACTTCCCAGCCTACCTTGTACTTTCACCAACTTTCCCTTGAGCTGACGGTGGTCGATTATGGCAGATTCCCTGCACGGAATTGTCTCTTCAGCATGACGAAGGAGACTCGGCTGCTGTTGGCTGAGAAGCCAACGTGTTCATCCTCCCGCTTAAGTACATTCCGATTCTGAGTTTGCTTATGCATTAAAAAAGAGCAAGAAACTTTCACTGGCGCGAATAGTGTAGGCTTTCACCAGGCTTTCTCCAGCCTTGACTTCAGAGACGTGGATCCATTATGGAAGCTCACTCAGTCATAGTCTTTCATTCCAGTGTATTTGCATGAGTAAAAGGGAGTGAAAGCATAGGTACTTCTTGAGCCGAGAAGACTTTTCACAGAATATGTACCAGATCCTCTTCGGATGCACGCTTTGGAGAAAGTTAACAAAGCCAGAGACTTTCTCCTCCTTCCCACCTCCAACATTTTTCCCAGGTTCGCGTCTCACAAGAGCTTTCGAAAAGCAAGAGTGCTCCAGAATCTGACTGACTGAGAGAACTGGGAACAAAGATGGAACTCACGGAACAAGAGCAACATCCGCTTTACTACCTCGTCGTAAGATTATGAAAGAGACGGTAACAATTTTCCTCACTATCAACCACCAAAGGAGGTACTCATTTTCGACGTCTATGGTTATAGAATAGATTGGTATTACCATAGCCGGAATGATGGGCCGAAACTTTTCACCGTCAGACTGTGCAGATGAGACACTGATGGGGAGGAAGAAAAGATTTTTTTAAATTTACAATTCACTGCTTTTACCAGCTGCTCTCATCTTTTATTCCGTGTCTTTGGCTATCAAAGAATTTTTTCTGCCTTTCTGCAGATAACAACATCCATGTGCTGCAGACTCATCCGGAAATATAATTTACCTCAACGACACCTTCCAATTCCACAAACGGTGATGAAAAGAAACTATGAAAATTCAAGTCCTCTTTGCCATATTTTCCTACCTGAGCCTAACTTTCACCACAGCTCTCACCTCGCTCGGAGTTTCGCCACAATCCACCTCACACTCCAGCATGCCGAAGAGCATCCATATGAGGCTTGACTCAAAATGAAATGATTGCATTTTGTTTTTGAATTTTGGCGCTAATTCTTAACTATGCAATGTACACATTGGATCAGCTCAGACGTTGCATTACATGACGCCATCGTGCACGAATCATTTGCATTTCCTTAGTAAAAACGGTCTCTTCAGATGCTGGACTCCTATTATCTTTGACAGAAAAAGCACAAAACGAAGACTCGATCTTGTAGCAAAGAATCCACGACATTTTCTTCCCACTGAGGAAACAATCAAAATTCTTTGAGCCGAGGAAATGAAACGCTAATAGGACCCATTATTGCGAACGCGAATAGGTTCGTGAATTGGGTTGTTTGCTGATGTGGCACTTACGTCCCGGTTCCGTTTTCACATCGTCACTAGAAACCGAGCAGGATGACAGAGACGGAGAGAGGAAACTCGGGAAGGTGTGTGATATCTTCTGAAGAAGAGAGTGTGAAATAGCAAAGCTGTTAGCCTGCCTACTAGCAAGAGCATTAAGAGCGGCATATAGGCTTTGGAGCTGATAGTTGAAGAAAGCTCGTTGGTTTTTTGTGCTTAGCAGAGGATTGTGAGATTGGAGCTGTACAAAGAGTAAATTGATTGCCGGAACTACGACGAAAGGGAAATATGAGATGGGATGAAGATGAGAAGAAAGTACAACAGATCCCATTTATGGCTCAACTTGTTCTCAGGTTAGAGAAAGTGTTGAAAAGAAGGAGCAGCATGTTAAGGTTAAATTAGAACGGGGGTAAATGTAACATTACATAAAATAAAACTGCAGATTTTATGACTCTCCCGTCATCCGTCTCCAAACTGGCGTGGTCTGGAGTGAAAGTTGGAGCTGTTCTCATACCAGATTCTTCCATGTTCTCTGTAGCTGACTCACTTGATAATTCCTCTCGCCCTCCCAGTGTCTAACTTGCTTTGTAACTGTCTCTCCTGCTTTCTTCGGCTTTCTCCTTAGCTCGGTGCTGACCCTGCTGAGTGTGAGATGCTGTCTAAGAATGAGCCAGATTCCAAAGCTCAGATAGTGACAACTAAAGGACAGGGAAGAGAAACATCCAGCCTTGCTACTGGTTACTACTTTCTCCCGGTTGCTATTCTTCCTCGGGGCTGCATCACGACGTGTCAAGGGACATTAGACCAAGATTACGGAGCGAATATGACGCGGGAGAAAGTCAACTTTCTCCGATGAGAGCACAACCCCAGTCCCAACACAATGCAGGGCTTCAATGCAGGCAAACGAATTCTACACAATTAATGCTCCTGTCTTTCGCTCCTTCTTCGCCGAGTTCTTCCTCATTTACTTTCTTTCCTAGGAGGGTGAGAGACTTTGTGAGTTCTTTCACCATTGTTTCTGTCTGTCTTCATGCTCGTTTTTTCTTTGAGACGGAATGAAGAAACGGTTTTCACCACCAGTAAACAAAGGGCTATGGAATTCCGAATTCAACATGGGCTTATTAATATTAAAATGAAGACGACAAAATTTCGAATTCCTCATGAACCGACTGTCATTAAAATGCCTGGCACAATATGATATGGTGGAAGTACTGATCCATCAATGACTTTGCGATTTCATCACGTAATGGTAAAAATATTTTGTCATGTCATACTTTGGAAAGCAAGGAGAGCTGCAGTCGTATCAACAACAGTCGACCTATCGTCATTGTTAAGCAGGATGATTTCAAATTTTTTAATTATACTCGGCGTACTACGCTGAATGTTTAAAGAGCAAGATTAAACTTGGCACGTTTTCCAGAACGAAATCCGAGCCGCCCAACCGCGGCTGATTTTTGAACTTTAAGGAAACGAATTTGATATTGTCACCTCAGTTTGACAGGATTCTACAGATTTGGTCAGTTCTTGCAGCTGAGTACGTATTTCCGATAACGCCATCGCCGTATCCAGCTTTTCCTCTTGAGCTTGCATGTCGTCCATGCGACCACCCATACTCATAGTCATCATGGTCAGTTGTTGTTGGTAGCTTGAGACAAATATGAAAATTCTCTTTGTGACAATCGCCAATCTTCTCATATTCAAATTGCAATACATCGATAGCTCAAAGCATTTGCGCGAAATGGGAGCCCGTGAATTCTCACAAAAAGTCTAAAGGTGCAGGAGAATTGGAGAAACCGAAACAGGGTTCCAATCCAATGCATACTGGAAAAATCTACTCAACAAAGAGGTTCATTTAAAGATCCATCCAAAGCATAAGTACTTGGTTCTAATGTTTTCTCTGGATTGGAATTTCATGGACATGGTGTATGCAACTTCTAAGTTTGGATGTGAACAGCATAGAGAAAGAGAGATTTGAGGGGGAAATCTCTCGGGAGGAAGACATACGAGGAAAGATTCTCCCTGACCCAATTAAACCACCAGTCCAGTTAATTATCGGGTTCGGTTCAATTAAACGTACAAGTTTGAATGTGAACATGGGGAGAATACTAATTTGTAGGAAAAATACTTCCTTCCTTCCTATCCCTGCATCCATGTTCCCTTGTTGCAAGATCCTTCAAGGTCCCTGCTGAGGCTAATGCCTAAGAATTTCTGACCTATGAACTTGTTCGCCTTGACTTATAGTTCCTACTTTTCCCACTAAATCCTTTGGTTACAGGGTACAAAATTTTCAAATTCTACCGCAAAAATTCAAAGACTACAGTGTGTGGTTTCCCTAACTGGTCCTGACTCTAAATAGCAACAGCAGCAATACACATATAGCACACACAGATTGGCTAGACTGTATAGACATACCCTTGCTCTGGAGGAGAGGGTGAGTCTCGTGGCCAAGACCTTGTAGAAAATTTATGAGCAAGATTCATTCGTGAGCTTTTCAATTTAAAAATTACACCAATGAGCGCACCAAGTCTAACCAATGTAATCGTTTTAAATTACGCAAATTACCCGCCGTCTCCAATACGAGAGGGGACGCCATCGTCTCCTCCCCCTTTAGTAAAATTTACTTACCCGTAATC
Source organism: Sminthurides bifidus (assembly GCA_009872375.1). NCBI lineage: Eukaryota > Metazoa > Arthropoda > Collembola > Symphypleona > Sminthurididae > Sminthurides > Sminthurides bifidus. The sequence continues at coordinate 10,117 of VRMD01000124.1, forward strand.
TATGCATCTTCCACTGTAGCAGCATGTGGAATACCGAATACATCATTAAGTACAGGTTATCATTTAAATATTACAGAGCTTTAGAAGCAGCTAGAGCATGGTAACTAAGCCAAGCAGACAATGCAATTCTAAGAAATGGAAGAGAACATAAAACAGGAGCTCATTCCAACCGCAAAGTTACTCCAATTCGTTTAAATCAATCAACTAGAAGATTACCAACCCACAAATTGAAATTAGTGGAACCGCAAACCGGATCCGGGAATTCCAAGCTACTTTCTCCAAGTGGGGGGGGGGGGGTGCAACCAGTTCAGGTTGGCTTTTGCCGGCTGCAGCTCGAAGAATATAAAGGAAATGAATGAGGGCACTTGCACTAATTTCCCAACATGCTGTAAACGTAAAATTCAATCAATTTCGTCCCTCGTGTCCTCCAAGCCAGTACTCGGACTCAGGTGGTATTCTTCATTACGCCCTGCTCAACAACTTACCACAAAACTTAATTAGACCGACGACCCGTTCGTCGCCAACTGGCAGTCTCTTTCCGATTCTAAGCGACAAAAGTTTGCACAAACTGCACATGTACCTGCCAGTCGGTAGGTTCTAAGCAGTAATTGGGAAAAATCCATCCGAAAGCTTGCAGACATCGTTTCCTTGTTTAACATATGGAGGATGTCGGTAAGGACCTTTTATTCAGGTAATGCCCAGTTGTTCAGGCTTAGACAAAGTGGTAAAAGCAGGCGAAGCTCTTGGAAAAAATAACAGTGTTTTATAGGATCGTCGTGGGCGGATTTAATGCTCCTGGTCCTACAAGTAAAAGCTACTCTAGTAGGTTTCCCAAGGTACCATGTACCGCCACCGCCAGAGATTTAAAAGACATCGGTTGTTGGAAAAGTACGGCTTTAAACTTTCCACCGTGGTTCGTATCCACCCAATCGCGGGATTTCATTCAAGGAAGGGCAAGTCCCAGTTCTGCAAAAGACTGTACAGGACAAGGCTTGGCTCTCGACGCTTTGAAACGTCTACGTTGCCAGACACGATGATAAAAAGCCGTTGGAATAGCAAACCAATATAAAGTAAACTTTTTCTCAGCCAGCAACTCCACAGTCATATTCATAGATTTAGTGTGATGACAAGCCGGTCGTAAAAGCGAGACATTCCGTCCCGGCAATCTTGTTTGAGAATCCGAGGAAAAAAAACTTTTGCACTTGAATTTATCCAACCACATACACGAATCCTTACTTTACGGAGCTCTACTTCCGTGAGACTCACAGCCCTTTCTTATATGTAAGGTAGCCCACAGATTTCGCCATCTCCCCAATCTACAAGCCATGACCAGACTGTCAGACAAGCCGATACTGGTGAAAAACGTTTTCTTTATCTGGAATCAGTTCCGGGGCTTTATTCACCTTTCGGCTTTTAGTTCAACGCACGGCGGGATTTGAACACTCGGTGTCGAACCTGGAGCAATGGCTGCTACCACTGCCCCGCATTTTGTTTCCGCGCTCGTAAAAAATTTCAAATACGTGAAATAAATGCTAAAAGTATGCTTTAGCATGATTAATGTGAGGGTAAAACACTTTGTGGTGTCTGGTTCACACAATTTGCTCATTCACTTTTTGCGCATACAAGACCTGAGAGTTGCATAACGAAAAAGCTATTCGAGATCTTGTTCCTTGACATAAACACAGCAAAGGCTCAGGAAACAAACTCGTGCCCTGCTTTAGGGAGTTTAAAGTGGAAAATATTTGCCAAATTTCGCCAAAATGGCTTCGATCATAACTCAGTCTGTCTTTGGATCATGACTGGCTTAAGCCCATCTTCTCACCTTCGAAGAAACTCGTCTGGACTTGATATGAAGTATGAAACTTAAGCATACTTTGACCCTAAGGCACAAAAGCCATTCTTTTCTTCACATTGAACCAACTCAAGTCACAGCTCGTATTCTCGCCATGTTAGTGTCACGCCCGTATTATTGCAGAGAAAAACAACAGGATTAACAACCCTGGCAGTTAGACAACTTGATAACAATTGGATTTACCCCTGCATGAAGATAAGATTTCATCTGCGACGCAAGTGACAAAGAAAAATTGTTCTTTTTCCGCTCCTCTTCCTTCAATCCAGCGCCTTATCTCCGTACAAATCTAGGAACCGACTTGCATTCATCTCTTCACAATTCTTGATCTTCCGCCATACGCATGACTGCCTGCTTTGTTACTGCTGAATTCCAAATAGCGTTGCAATCGCAATCCGAACTGCTCCTCCTGCCACTAACAATCTCCTCTCACCCGAGCATTGTCTTCGGCCCCCAGCTAACTAACAGAGAAAGGATAAGGACTCCGCGTACGACGCCATAGTCAAGGAACTCACTCGTGCCCTGCAACACAATATTAGAGACATAAAACCGCGCAATTTGTTTTATCTCTCCAAAGGAAGGGAGTCCGGGTGCCATGAGAGGGAAAGCATTTTGTAACTTTCTCCAGAACCGAGCGCGAGAGAAAGTATCATATTATTTCTCCCTTCACAGCGACTCTTTCCTCGCTCTCCTAACTTGTTTAGTTGCTTTGTTGATTGTGCTTGAAAAAATGATTCCAGTTCGCAATTTCCATTCTCATATCTCACTGGCCGAGGGGCACTTCGAGGAAAAACTGACTCCTGCTCTGGAAATAGATCCGGATCCTGCAATCCTGCCCAAGGCTTTGAACAACCGGAGAAAGGAAAGTAGAACGCGAGTTCTTTCACAGGTTCACAAACTATATAATTTCGAAGCCTATTTCTCCTTCTATGATCGAATTCACACCTTCACTTGCGCACGTCAATACTCGAATTCACTTCACCTACAAACAGTCCTGCAGCAACCGTGGAAGGTACTAACAAACTGGGTTTTCAATGGAAACCAGTCAAATTCAAATATGCCGCTTGAATATTTTGTCGGTACTTCTCGAAACTTCTCAAGTTTTGTTTTCTTTCAGCCTCCTTGTCATGGCTACTTTCTCAAGACGGAATGATACCGCCAAGGAATTTACCACTGGAAAAAAATTATCACAAAAAGCATGTTTTCGAGGAAATTCTTATTCGCTCCACTGCAAGTCGTCCAGTTTGTCACGAGAACGCTACCGTTAAGAAGAGCGATACGCATCGTAAACGTAGCTAAAGCCCATTGTTATGCTAATACTTGGGTGGAATGTTGTGAGAACTCGTGCTTGTTATGCTCGGAGAGAAAATTTGCTCTCGTTGGAAAAATAACATCCACGTTTTTGGCTACAAGACCAGTTTCTCTATTCAAGTACATTGGGCTCGTTAAGAGTGTACGGAATCTCATTGTAATCTGCGGTGAAAGGAGCGTGAACGCAATGGAGGCTGGAAAAACAAAATTCTGATAAAGACTGTGAGGAGAAACAGTATTTCTCTTGTCGCAAGGCAATTATCCCGGCAGTAATTTCTTGAAAGGGGGAATATTCGCCTACAGTAGCATAGCCGTAGGAAAAAATGAGGTCAAGGAAATTGCCGTTGAAATGCAGAGAGCGTGCGAAGAGCCAAAATTAAATTATTGTTGCGGAAAACAAAAACCTCTTGCTCCTGCACTAAGTACTGGAACGGAATCCACTCGATTCCTCTCACAGCCCCATCAAATATAAGGCTGATGAGTTAGGATTTTGTTCACAACTTGGGAGAAAAAGTCTGAAAGAAACCAGTAACAAGTTACTGGAAAGATCCACGGAGCTTGGCTCGGATCACTCCATCTTAGTGCATTAGGAGAGACAATCGGGAGAAAAGGAGCTGGAATTCACTCCCTGTGCCAGACTACGTGATCTGGAGTGTGGAATTAAGCCCTTGTGAGCCACGTCCGCGGCCATTTTCATAATCGAGCGTAGCTGAAGAGGAAGCTGGTAAAGAATAAATCTAATTACCTGGTGTATAAACTGACAAATTATGGCATGGGAGACGCTAGAACGGGATCTGCGGATGAGGAGGATGTGAAGATGGATCTTGAGCCTACCTTTGGAATTTTCCCTGGAGAGAAGGAAACCTGTGGGAATCATGTCTCTGCTTCGAGGATCAGTTCGGGTAATTAATTGGAGAGACCGAACTACTAATGTTTTGTTTTAACGTCCTTCGGACAAATTCCTGGGGAGAACTTATCTTTAAATCCATAATAAACACGGCCGATGAATCATTGTCAGTTGAGAGGAGGAGAGACTGCGGGATATAAGGGAGAGGAGTGAAATGAGAGACGTTAAATTATTTCGCGTTATGATCTGCGGAGGAAGAGATGATGATGGTGTGCCTCGTTGAGGATTCACGATGATCCTCATTCAGGTCTTGCTGGAGCTTCCAGCCACGTAGCGTCTCTCTTTAAGCTTGATATATTTACTGCCATGAGTCAAATAAATACCAGGAAATGACACATTAGCCAGTAGACCCCTGGGGCATGCCGGGCTGTAAAACTATTTGCCGATAGGTAGGATTTCGTGGCCGTGGCTATACATGCTTGTGTAGTGGCGGGTAGTTTTATATTTCATATAAAATCGGACTGGAATTCAGCTTCAATTCAGCTTCCTTTGTGGTTTTTCCAGGGATTAGTACAGCTGCAGAACCGTTGCCGGAATCGGTATCACGTTACCGTTTACGTAATCGCTTGCATTGCTTTGATGTTCGAAGACGGAGTTTCGTTCCCGGAGCGAAATTCACCCAGCTTACGTAACATGAACGTGACGGGTAAGGGCTGAAGTGAAGATGGAAACTGGGTCGTGACTAAAACGTTACCTTTGCGGTTGGAATTGTTGCTGTTTAAGTTACATAAGCCATGCAAAAACGTAACACGCACAGACAGCGAGCGTCAAACGCGCCTCATCACCTAGCGATCAAGTGTCGTAAATGCGGATCATCGTCGTCGTCCATGTGACCATCGTCTTCAGGTATGTATTCATCAGTTTTAAGTCTTCTAGGAGGGGGTCTGGGGGGCCTTTTCCTCTTGGTCATCTTCGCGGTTCGCGGAAGACTCCCTGTTTCAGGGGAGGAGCAGGCGTCGGAGGTGCCCAGGAAGGAGGACTCGTCGAAGCGACAGGGTCCTCCGCCTGGTTGGCCGGTGGGGCTGTAGATCGTGTGGAATCCTGGCAGGAGTACTGTGTGAAAGATAAAGTTTTTTGTTAGTTAGCCATTTATCTTAGAACTGCTCCGATTCTACACCAGGAGGCACTGCAGCATGAGATTGTACCGGGACTTTCCCACCGGGGAATCGCCTCAGGGCGGAGAGAGATAACTGGATTGTTGGTAGTTAGTTAAACAGTTGTTGGGAATTGTTGGAATGTGTTTGGGCTATTTTTGACTCAGAGGGTGTTGTAGCTCAAGGAGAAAAATGTTGCTGGAGCAAAGGTAAACAGGTAAAGGAGACGGAATAATATATATGGGATGAGACATTCGTCACTATCAACAATAGAGTGGGTTGAGCGAGGAGAAAAAATACTGGAGAAAGCCACAAGGGTATTGTAATGTTGTCCTGACAGTGGTAGGAATAAGGGGAGAAATCATGTGGAATTCAAGCACGGGAAGAAGGGCGATGATGGCGATGAAAAAGAGTCCGAGGGAAAGTCTCAGAGAGGAATCAGCGGGAGAGAAAGCATGGAGAAAGTACGCTCGGCCAAACTTTCTCTGCTTCCTCCCTCCGCTTTGGCTGTTCATCTTGGCAGTTCCTCGAAGCTCGGTATTACTGTAGGGGCTGTGTGAGTTAAGTGAAAACAGGGAAATGTTAGTTGGATTCCCTCTGGTCCGTTACGTTTAGGCTGTTAGTTGCGGAGGAAGACAAACATTCCGGAAGATAGATTGGCAGCATTTGGAAAACCTTCCCCTCTCATCCACCACGCTTTCTCCAGCTTAATATAACAGGATGAGTGAACAAGACCAATTTGAATGATACACTGGGATATGTGGAGGAGAAAAAAGAAGATTCCCGGCAATATCCCCCGGGTACAACCCAACTTTCGCAGCATCTTCCTCTCCTGCATGATTATTCTCTTCTCTCAAGTCTAGACTAGGCTCGGGTGCATACGCAGAAAATCAGAATAGTTTCAGGCTAGAAGATCCGAACAGTTCCAGATAAGGAGTTGGAGCGAGAGAATTTGCTGGATAATTTGCTCATGGCTCCAGACTGGAAGGAAAGCTCTCCAGCCGTAGAGAATTTCCAGAACATAAATCAATCACTGAAACTTGGGCAAATCAAGTCTCGTTTCGTGCACGAGTAATTAAATAAAAAGAAATTTCCAATCTGCATCCGCCATTAACTATTCTGCTTGTCTGGTTCTGTTCCAGGGTCCAGCGAAAGCTGTTGCCATGGCAACAGGTCCAATCTCAGCACCTTGTTAATACCCCCCCGCATCACCAAATTTTAACTACAATTAAACATGAGTAAAGAGTCCACCCACCTGCAGGATTCGGAGGCTGGCCTGGGGGGCCGGACACGCTGCCATTGTTGTAGCAGACGGGGAGGAGGGGCGTTAGATGATGGGGCGACGGGGGTCTTCCCACCCCCGGGACTGGTGGCGGGCCAATGATGGAAGACGTAGGTGAGGAAATAGCATCCGAGTCAGAGGTCAAATCAAAGTCGTCATGAAGTCGGCCGGCGTAGGGAGGGCGGTGATGGACGATGGGTCGGAAGTAGTGGTGCGACTGCGGCTGCCGTAGCAAAGTACTTGTGTTGCCCGCACCGCTGTCGCCTAGCAACAGACCGCTGTTTCCAAGGCCACCTGACGGAAAAGTGGAGTTGCCGAGGGTGCCACCAGGACCAGGACCGTGAACGCTTGCGGCGAGAGTTGCGAGACCGCTGTTTGAGCTGCTTCCTGCAACCGTAGGAACTGGGGGTAGCGAAATCCCGTTACTTGTCGTCGTAGGCAGTGCTGAGGAACAAGGTGTTGTGGAAACGTTGTTGTTCATCGGCTCTTTTCTAGGGTCAAACTCAGCTTCGCCCATCTTTTACCAGCTTCCAAGTTGGCAGTCCAGTTCAGCGATGAGGACACCATCGAGTCGGCATCACAAACTGAGTCTACTAAGCCCACACAAAACCCGCAAGACACCGCTCCCGACTGCACCGAACAGGTTCTCATCTGGTTTAGAGCCGTGGGAGGGACAAGACCGGAAAAACAACTTTGATCAAAGTCAAATGCCCTTCTTTCAACAATTAGTAGGTCGTTGCGAGGCGTGAGTGATTCGTTGCAAAAATCTACGTAACTACTTGCAGCAGCGCTATTAGTCGATGAAGAAGGACAGAAGCAACGTGATAATTCCCAGTTTTTGCTAACTACAGCAGAGCAGCGGGTGCACAATTGCGAGTCAGTGTCCAGTTCGGCGATTGCAGATTCAAAGGAAGCAGTAGCTGAGTCTCTGGTGCAAGCTTTTCCCTCTGGCCGCATGTCCATAACAAATTGGCAGAAAATGTCCGAATTCAGTTGGCTTTCGAGTAATCCTTCATCTTCAATTCTTGTCTTTTCAACCTACAGGCATCACTCACGTTACTTGAACGGAAACTCCGTGTCTTGTAACATCACGTTTTGTTAGGAACATATACCAGAAGCATAAAAACCGCAAACCGTAACTTTCGGAATCAAACCATAAAGAACGTAAGTAACTCATGTAAAGTAAGCGGAAGCCATAGAAAATATTAAGTCACAAAACGGATTCGCTTCCCAGAAACAAGGCTCGGATTGAAAAGAAAGAAAGTGTCAAAATGTCAGACAAATTTCGCTGCCCTGTGTTCGGCTACTGATGGGCCAAAATTTCTTCCGACACATCAGACCTTCTGCCGTCACTCATGCTTATATCCGGTCGTCATATCGTCTTGTCAGAATCACCCTAACGCAACCCAACGCAAATCCCAGACCAAGGTCATATATGAGCACGAACAAATAATCTGCTCACTCAGCAAGTCCATCTCCTTGTGGCCTCATCCAATACGAGGAAGTACAGCTTACATGGCAAAACGTTGCGGACTTATAAGCTCTTCGAGCTGACGGAACATGGCGTCAGCACACGCTGTTTCCTCCTACTCCTAATCGGAAATCTTTGGGGACTCTTACTAATTTCTCTTGGCAGTTACACGACAAATAAAGTAGCAAACTTTCGCTCACGGCTTTTCAATCTACTGGTCTCAGGGGATGCATGTATTGCATGTACTTGTTTGTACGTTGCGCCTCATGAAATTTGCAGATCGAGCGAATGTTCATATGACGAATTTGTTCTAGACGAAAAAAATCTCCGATTCTTAATCCGTCTGAGCCTTTGGAGCTACTGTATGTGCACATGATGTGCAGCATATCCTATGCAACAGTTAATTTCTGCTGTCAAGGATCATTAGCATGAGGCCTGTTAGATCACTGGTGGAGAATCAAGTAGTTTGTGGTTGAGCAAACACGAATGGAGAGAGAGGCTGATATTAAAAATGCTTTGAATAAGCAACCAAACTTTCCCACAACCCGCCATCCTTCACGCAACATTAGTTTTAGTGAATCAAAGGAAATGAAATCCAGCGATGAAAGCAGCGAAAATTGAGTGAAAGCAGTGAAAGCTTTTCTGAGGGGCGCGTTCCGAGCCTTCCTTGAAGATGCCGAGAAAACCGTCAAGTCATTCCGCTAATAGCCAACCTCTGTGAACTGACATGAGTTCAAAGTGGTGAAAGTGATCTGGATACATGCGTGCAACAATGAGTGGGTTTTAATGGAGTGGAGTCATTCTTCTCGAGTTTGAGATTTCACTTTGTGATACTTCATACACTTTGCTTATATAAATTATAAGATTTCGGTACGGTTGAAGATGAACTTTACTCGATTCTCGCTTGGGATGATTTTTGTTTTTAGGGCATTCAAACCATGTAAATAAATTAGCATAGCAGGGTTGGGGAGTTTTTCAGAATTTGAAATGCTAGAAATTTAACAGGTACTAGGTAAATACCTTGCCAAAAATCCTCATCCAGCAAAATGCCCTGATTGATCAACAGGCCCTGCAGAAGGCCCTTAAGGCCCCGGAAAAGCCCTGATTGAGCATAAGGCTCTGGAGAAGGTCCTAATTGAGGCCCTGCAGAGGGCCCTTAAGGCCCCGGAAAAGCCCTGATTGAGCATAAGGCTCTGGAGAAGGTCCTAATTGATAATGATTCTGGAAAAGGCCCAGCAAAATGCCCTGATTTGTCAAATAGTAAGGCTCTGGAAAGGCCCGAAAAAGGCCCTGATTCAGTAACGGTCGAGCTCCAACAGCTAGGGTCATGAATTCTAGCCTATGACAAAGTCTTGTTCTCGGTTGTTTCAAATTGTAAGGCACCCACCATGGATTATTTCCACCAGCTAATACTCCATCTCCGAGAATTTGAGAAGAGACTCAAGCTACCAAAAATTGTTATCTGATTCATGATCAATAGGAAAAGTTTGTAGAATTGATGCAGACGCCAGCAATTGCGGTCTCCTAAAATATTCAAAAAGTGAAAACGCAACATTTGCAAACACAAGTTCCTCCTCCCTAGTCGAAGTTATTCCTCTTGAAAGTTGAAGGAAAAATATTTTTCCTTTTCTCAACATCTTACCAGAACACTTGAAGGAGAAAGTCTGGAAAAGTTTGAATTTTCCCCCGTACAAACAAGTTTAGTCCACTAAGCAAATTTGCTCAAGGCAATGTTGCCTTTGCCAGAGGGTGCGTTTATGCAAAAAACTTGTCACTTTCCCTGCTTTTTAAGTAAAACCCTTCCAGAGCCTTGCCTGCATTCAGAATTCATATCATCCAAAACACTTATATCCTGGTCGCGGTAACTTCAAATCAGCTCCGTAACAGAGCCGTACAAATGACCTAACTCTCACTTCGGGTAATGGCGACCTACCCGCCGTTACATCAGACACTGTAAAGCCTATCTAATTCGCAGGAAAGAAAACATGTGCAGATGTGGGTACTACTCCTTTCACCCGTGTATGGAATTAGAGTGAAAGCTCAGTTGCACTACTTTGAATTTATTCCACAAAATAAGCTCCACATGACAAAGGATTGATCACCGGTACAAGCTGGAGCTGGAGCCGGGAGCATGCAGGTGAGAGAGAGGTGAAAGGAAGAGAGAGAGAGTGACGCGAACAGATTTAGTGCAGTCGCTCGGCGAAATAAATCATAGCTTGATGAGATTCAAGCAGTGGATTGAAGGTAAATGATGTGTAGTTGAGGAAGAGAGGGAATTGAGAGAAGACAGATAGGACGCGAGCATTCGGCGCGAGGAAAAAGTACAAAAAAAGAAACAAGGAAGGGGTCATGCGTTCGCATTATTTTTCTCAGGCTCGTTCCTCCAGACAGGATCGTTAGTTGCGCTCAGGAGCGGAGGCACATGTTCGAAACCCTCGCCAAGTGTTTCGACCCAGTTGGGAAGACGGGAAGCGAGGTGGGGAAAGCGAAACAGTTTCCAACTTCCCACTCCGAAATTTCACTCCCGCCCACATTAGCATTCAAAGCACGAGCTTTGTACGAGATCCGCCTGTGAAATATCATCTACTCTTGCCTTTCTCTCCCATCCCCACGTTTGTACACCCAGCCTTTTGAATATTCCTCTTGAATTCCTTCTTTTCCTACTTTCACTACTTTCACCGCAATAATCAACTTGGAAGGCCCGGGAACTGTCCGCTGCGATGGCTTATCAAGCGCAGTAAATTTGACCTGATGTTTTTCCTCGCCCATGTCAGTACGGCCTTGTGTCAGTCAGTACGTTCTCTGACGTCATTGAACATGCCGCCACGTCCAGGAGAAATTTACGCTCTCCCTGTCGACAAGTGCTTTGGAGAAATTTCAAATTACCGCCACTCCTATTTCATCCCGCTCAATCACTGATTATTATTTCAGTTTCCTTTGGAGCTATTCGGGCTCTATTTTCGACATGAGTTCTTCGCAAGGAATTTCACCTGTAATCACTCTTATCACCCCAGGTATTGATTTCGGTTCAGACTCAAATCAATATATTGGGCTTAATGGAGGAGGCTGTCAGCAGGATTAACTATCTTTGACGAGAACACGTGATGAAAATCTACTTTAGTTAGTCTGTGGAGTTCTACCACACACTACAAGTTGGAAGTAACCAAGAAAATGGCGAATGTAGGTGTGTCTAGAGTGAAAGTCAGGGAATTAAGAGGCTATCAAAGGTCTAGAACAAGAAGTGATTACAAACTTTGGTGAAAGTCAGATTCGCCGCAACCACAAAAGTCCCATCGACTGCTTTATAATGGGGCGGGTGACCATAAACTGAGGGATGGCATTTCAGCCTCCCTCCACCCTCGGGGACAGGAAGGTGAAAGTTGGAGACACAAAGAAGCACACAGATTCACAAACTTTCACTCCATCCAACCCGCCCGGTAATTCTATGGCTCCTCTGGACACATAAAGCGGAAAGTAATGTAGACATTGTACACTTTATGACTCGCCAGCCCCAACTAACAGTAAACAGTAGCGGGGTGCTGGTACCAGCCTGTGGTTTAACTTCAAAGCTGGTTAATCCTCCAAGCTTAGAATTCTATCCATACGGCTCATTTCGAATCATCCTAATGGCAAGTGTGTATGAAGGAGCTTTCTCTACTTAATTATTTTTCTGAACACACCCCAACTGACTCAGCTGCCCACCCTTTTTATTGGAACAAACAAGTGGACCATTCTCCATTCACCAATCCAACAACGAGGTGGAAATTCTTGTAACTTTTGTCTTTAAATTCCCTTTTGAGTCAATCTTCCCGCCCTTTGTTGTTCTAGTTTTGCTCCTGGTGTCCTTGTTGCGTGCAACCTATCGAATGTATTAGCAAAGCTTGTTCTTGCTCCAGGCATTAGCTCCAAATGATTGATGACCAACTGGTCTGTGCCAGCTGCCAGCAAGCAGCCACAAGTAGCCTTTAGCCTTGTCGTCATGCTCGCAGTGCAAAAGCTAGATGTGATCCATCAACTGCATCATTGACTGACTGTGCTTCAGTCTTCAATTCTTTCCACAAAGGCTAATTGAGTGTCAAAAGCTGTGTAAAGTACTCCGGCAGCAGCTGCGAGGAACACAATTTCATCATATGTGCTCAGCATTAGTGAAGCAATGCAATTCCTAACATGTGAAGGCGAAAAGGGCTGTGCATAGTAACGAAGAGAGACGTTGCCCTGGCAACCGTAGTATTGATTACCCGGGCCACAGCCTGGACTGCCAAGGCCGTACAGCTGACTTTTGTTAACAAACAAAGGTGAAAACACAGGATGGAAAATGAACGACCACAAAGTAAATCTTTTTAAAGTGTGAATCAAGTGAAAGTGATGATGAAACGGAAACAATTAAGCGTTGATTCTCAATAAAATATCAAGTGTTAAAATGGTTCACTCACCTTTGTCGTTTTAACGAGCATGTTGAGTTCCAATACCAGTCGACAATACTTTAGCTTCTTACTTCTTCAACCAATGAAATTTAGCCACGCCTCCTCGAACTGTCTTTTTCACTGTTTTTTTTGACAATCACTTCACAATTCACTTTTCACTTCCACTTAAAAGTATCAATGTGAATCAGCCTTTTTCCCCTGTCTTCCTTCCACGTCACAGGGAAGTCCACCCAGTGTTTGGCCAAAGGCCTTTGGTAACGAACCCCAAGTCCTTTGAATCTGCAATTAAAAAAGTATTGGGGTTATAGCATTGTAAATCCAACTTGTAAAAAAGCCTTTTTTTTCTCCATACCCTACCCCTTGATTTACAGACTTGGACAATCTGCAAGTTGACTCTCGGACAAAATCCTCCGAAACCCAAATCAACATTGGCTACACGTACATGAAAAGCCATGTAGGAAAAAATAGTACTACGTGCACAGCCATCTTTCATTTTCAATGCATATTCCTCCGTACGACGTCCGTACCATCTTTGATCAGAGCTCGGGTTTGAAAATGTCAGAGTTTACATGACCTAGGCCGTACTTTTAATCATGTTCCTGTCGAGCAGTCAGATACAGGACACGACAGCCGCATTAGTATTTCCCCTTACGAAACTCCACATGTTCTTCACATGTAACAAGGCTCAGCTCTCCATTTGCTCATTAGGATTAGACGGGATGCGCAGCAGCGTATTTATAGTTTCGTAACTGCACTCAAAGCCACGACCAGTACTACATATCACCGGATAATAAAAATGGAAAAGTACACTTTGGATGATTGGCTCGTCCTTGATTCATTCGGAAGGGAATCATAAGAAGGAGGATTTTTTTACCGACAACTCCATAAAACTCTGCATGCCTTGGTAAAAAAAAGTTCGTCAGCTCCAATAACAGTAATTACCCATTGGTTAAATGGTTCGCCTTCATCTCTCCTCCAGCAGTTACAACTGCTCGTAAAGCGATGCCGTACATAAAAAGTCTGGAGAAGAAGAACCGGCCAAGATTTCCGAGAAGGGAAAGCAATTTTGAGCAGCTTCCCATAAGAAAAGCAGTACTGCTACACAATCTATGTTTTCATGATGGAAAATTGCGCCGGGAATATCCCTTCCGCAACTCCCATTCGCTCCAAGTAAGGAAGACATAAAGCAGGAGGAGAGCGGAGCTCGAGCCACACTATGGTGCATGGAGAGGATGAGTGAAAACCAGGAAGACGAGAGAAGAATAGGCAAAGATCCCCTTGCGCCCGGAGCGATAACTTGGAAACTGTTCCAGGAAAATGAGCTGCACATGCGGTAAGATGGAGAAAGTGAAAAGAAAAACTGGCTCATAGACTGCACAAAGAGAATTATGTGAAAGCAGCCCGCCGTTTTCAACGTTATCGTCCACAGAGAACTAAATAAAACCACATAATAAATGGTTCTGAGAACTTTCTCCGTACATGATAGGCAGAAGCGCTTGTGCTTTCTCCTTCCGCAGTTTTTTTCCTTTCATTTCATAAGTGCATTTTCCTATAATGGCCGTTCAACAGTCGGTGCCATGGAGCTGTTTGTTGCAGGCAATAAAAAACTGACATTTCGCTTGCACTGGTACTTGAAAGTTGTAAAGCGTCGCATAAATTGCTTCGTTGGATTTAGAAAAGAGTTCTCAATTTTTCTCTCATTTTCACGCGCCTCTGAACCAACAGTAGGAGCTAACAAAAGTTGACGAGGATGAATTCCACTTGGAATTGTTTTAACTTGAATTAAATTTGGATACTGAACCTTGAAATTTCCGACAGTCAGCTGCCATCAGCAGGTGCTTCAGAAGATCTGTCTGGCTTTTGACGATGTGCAGCTTCCAGCTCATAGAAATGGAAAGAGATAGAAGAAGACTTGAAAAAGTTGAAGACTGGAAGACGTGAGCAAGTTTGCCATCTGGGATTTTAATTTACGGTAGAGAAAATATTTTTTCACTTCGCTCTTCTCTTTCCATAAATTTGAACAAGTGTGGGCTAAAAAACTGTTTTTGGAACACCATTGACGCATTTTGCTCAGCCTCTGAAGTTAGACTAGGTCTAAGTCGAGGGGCTGTGTATTATTGTAAATATGATGGGTTTGTTTGCATAGCTTTTGGAAATGAAAATCCCTTTTTATCCCACTGTAAAACCTCCTCCTGAACCCAAACCCTTTTTCTTGCTTCAGACATTTGATTTACTAAAAGTCAACAAGCGTCTCATTTGAAATTGCTTGAAAAGTATCCAAATCTTTCCTTGAGCTGTCTTCTGTATTCTCAGCTCTTGAAATTCATTAAGGAGAATTTCTACCTCCTGTTAGAAACTCCTGCTGTTGCTAGGCAACGAACCAAGTCCTTGTATCAACTTGAAGCATGGGTATCTCGTGTTAGATCCTGTTAGCATCCCCTCGTGTTCCAAAGTCTAGGAGAAGTACAGTGACATGAGCCAATAAACGTTATCTCAAGACCCATTTAAGGACCACAGAACATAATGGGTTACTTGGAGAAGTTATTAATCCCATTATTAATCTCATTTTATCTGATCAAACGTCCGATGCAGGAGGGTTGGTGGCTGTGGCTGGACCTCTCGGACCAAAAGTACGTTTACAACCGGGTACAAGTTGATCGTTTGAGCAAACACAAAAGTCGAATGGGGACTTTTTACTACGGGCCATGCTTTTTCACTGACCTAGTTGTTACAAAGTTTATGTCCACGTCCAGCCTGGTGCTGGCCGAGGATGAGGAGATTCAGTCCACGGGGTAGAACAAAAGTTTTTAGGGCTTCAGGACATTTAGCACAGTTGCTGACGTCATCGGCTGTGTATATCTCATCCTCTCTTGGCTCCTGCCACGCCACGCCATACTTAAGCAGTGAAAGTAGCCAGGGAGCCATCCAGTGCCCTAAAATTCAGAGATGTACACACGCTCTCTCACCCTGACTCACTCCCCTCCCCCTCCTAGG
Organism: Sminthurides bifidus; assembly: GCA_009872375.1. Classification (NCBI taxonomy): domain Eukaryota; kingdom Metazoa; phylum Arthropoda; class Collembola; order Symphypleona; family Sminthurididae; genus Sminthurides; species Sminthurides bifidus. Next base: position 25,449 of record VRMD01000124.1, read on the forward strand.
TTCAAGGAAGAGAAAGCACGTGCTAAAAGGTCTGTCGCTGCCTCCCTTTGAACTTGGCACGAGAGGAGAAAGCAGGGGATTCCAGTGTCCGAATTTCCACAGCCGATAGAGCTAATACCACGACCGAATATCCAGCAAGGAAAGTTGGTGTGCTTTGGTACTTTGCGGAAATTTCGCATTCCTCACAGCAACCTCGCTCCGAATCCCGGCCATGAGATATTCTCACGAAGGATGCGGCTTTCACTACTTTCACCGGGGTCGTTTTCCCTGCCAGCCCACCCTTGGCATGTATCTGTTTGAGGGTCGGTGGAAGCTGGGAAGATCGCAGTGCCGAGGAACGGTTCGCAGCCTCAGTCCCAGATCCTGGGATGAAGGAACGGAGAAAGAGAGAACCTCGTTCCGTATTCACGAACGACGAGCACCATTCAAAAGTTGTACGCATACAAATTGAGGTACAAAGACCAGGATGAGAAATCGTTTTGCGAGCAACTAACCTGAAGGGCTGATTTATGCCCGTTGGAAATAATTCACATTGCTAGTGCACCATTCAAACAACTGCGTCATTTGCCATGCCGTAAGAGACTTTTACATTTCTATCCCATCCTTCAAAATTTTCTTGGTCGACTTTTTCTCCAAAAGAAGAACAGGACTGGCTGGAGACTACTATTGGACAAAAAGTTGATGCAACTTTTCTTCCATGGTTCACTTGCGTTCAAGCAGGCGACTCGTGCATGAAAAGCGCACTGACCTAATTCTTTGTGGATGCTGCAGTCGTTCCTTTGTAATGCAACATTAAATCAAATATTTGGGATTTGTTTGACGCTCAGTACTTTTATATTGAGCAACGAATCAGCCGATAATTTTTAAATTATATAACTCAGAATAGCCATTTTCAGTCGAAAAATCCAGCCAGCGAAATGAACGGGCTCAGAATATTTGAAGACAACTGAACGTGCTTCTGGCCATTCCTAAATCAGTTAACAGAATAACGACACGCTAAAATTCTAACTTAAACTCATCAGGGTTCCTTTGGGGCATCGGACGGACTTGCAGGTCACCTTTGAGACGGAGAAATTTTCCTCGATTACATCGTTTAACTCTATGCTTTTTGAACTCCAGTCGGTTTGCTGTCTCACCGCATCCCACGCCATGTGTTTATTGGTTCAGAAAGTAGACGAGCGTAAGGAGCTCTACAGGATCTAAAATTGATGCTTCCCTTCCGATTTAAATTCGTTCATACCTCAGTCATTTCAATAATTAAATTCCTGCCATACTTCACAGGAATGGAATCGCTCACCGCAAGTCAGTATGCGGAATTCATAAATTATTCCCAAGCGAGACTTTTCAACTCACAGATCAAAACGTTGAGCGTGCAAGCGACACTTGAGTGCGGTCGTGTCTCGTCATAATCTGCTCTACTTATTTTTCACTTAAGGTGTACATACCGAGAAGCTTGCAACGACGAAAATGTCTTGCTTTCTGAACTGAACCTATAACTTTGATAACGATCTCGATTTTATCCACTTTTTTTCCAGACTTTACAATCCAGAAAAAAGGTTATCCGTCAAACTTGTTTGCATTAGCTATCCTGTGACAGGGAAAAAAACAAACGGAGATTTTGTTTCTTCTTCTCGGATCAAATAGACAATCTCGCTTTGGCAATCATGACAGAATGACTTGAACAAACAAAATCCGCCGTTTGTTGATTGTTGCATCTCCGGTCTGCCGCTCAGTCCGACTTCGCAAACATGGACTGGGGAAAGAGGACCGAACAGAGAGCACTACCTCAGGCAACTTGAGAAAGCGGAAACAATTTTTTCCCAACAAAGAGAATCTCAATTTCTCTCTTCAAGTGATCTCTGACAATGTTTACCAACTGCAGTCTCGCGAACCGCCTTGAGTTTCACACTCGTCATGGTCCGCAACCTCCGTCTTCTCCCATCTCCTCCAAAGAGGTGAGGAACAAACAAAGAAAGTTGGCAGGAAACAGTGGAAACTGCGTCTATCACCACCCAGCGTGAATCCTTGGAGTGGACCCGAACTACCCGGTGTTACTACACCCCGATGCGGAGAAAGCACACTTTCACCAGCATCCGCGCTGGAAGCCATCCCTGCTGGCTTGACGCACCCGGGATTTACGACCTGGAGGCTGACATGACGCAGTCGTACGTAAAATGAATGGACAACCGCAATTTGTACTAATCTCTCTGTATACCTTCCTTTTCTCCAAGTCCGATCCGGCAGATACTATGCAACAAGGGATTTGTGTCACCGGTAGGCCGTCCCCGTGACAGCATTCAAATTCAGCCAAGCCAATCTCCCCGATTCCCTCAACAGCCTCGTTAGAGACGAGGAGGCAAATGGGCAATCTGAACGTACTCCAAGCCCGAGTTTTGAACCGGAAAATTGACTCTTCACTCGCTTTTGATTGATTAATTACTGATGGCGGGTGGGAGTAACAGTTTCCGCCCAACCACCAGACCAACTTTTTCTCCAGCTCCTTACTCCCACCATGCAACGACCCACCACCGCGGCCCGCTTTACTTAGCTGATTAAGTAATTCTCTCTCCACAATATTCCCACTGTAGAGCACGCTTAAAGAGGAATTCTCTCTCCAACTATCTGCCCATTAATCGCCCAGGCATAAGAACCCTCTTGAAAGCGAGCTAAAAGTTTCCTTTTATCCATGTCACTTAACGTTTCGATTCCTCATGGGCTGGCTGGAATCAGCCACCAGGGCGGGATCGATATTCAAAATCTATAAAGAACCCACCCCAATCAGTTCTTTCCCAAGTTCAAATCTCCCACTCAAACTTTTCCTAAATGCCTGCTTTGTGGTGTCTAAAAATGCTTGCTAATTGATACCGTAAATTGCTACACAAAGTTCTCTTGTCCTCTTCCTCTTTCCCTGTCCTCCAGCCCCAGGTTTGAAGTTCCAGTCGGGTACGGGCCCACAAATGAACTCTTATTTTCAATTTCTTTAACTGTATTCAGCATTGATTACATCCACTTGTCTTGGGCCCAGTAACTTTTCCAGCCCCCATTTACTTTGGATCCAGTTCTAATGTACAATCTAGATTCTCTTCCTCAAAAATTGTTCATTCCCAGTTCATAAGTCCCAACCAGCTTCAGTGTACTCAAGACAAGAAAGGACGGTAACTTTCACCGAGAGAATTTTGCAACTCGCTCGACCACAGATACGAAACGCCCTGGTACACGCCGCATATGGCATGCATGATACCGACTTTCTCCAGGAGAAAGTAGAGCAGGTAAACAGACTGAATCAATATTTTCTCCCACGTCACTTTTCTCCCTCCTACCCCTTCAGCACTGCATCTTGTTCGAGCATCAAGCCACTGGGCCAGCACTTGACATTAGAAAAACTTTCCTGGCTACTTGCCCACTTCGTCTACATGCGGTCTGCTGTAAGATCAACACACAGAGGAGTTTATGCCCCCGTAAACCGTGATCGCACTTGGTCTCCCTCCGTCGTCGCTCTCTTTTCTCCAGCTCATGTGAGCTTTACATAAAAATTATCACTCTGTTTAGCCATATCGCAATCCCCTCCATATAATTTCCTCTTGGCTACCTCAACAGCTTGATTCTCCTCCAGCCTCGTTTTAGGCCAAACTGCTTTCCCTCTCCCAAAGAACTGTTGCCAGAAAGAAAAGACTCGCTCACCAGCCGACTGGCTACCTGCTGTACTACCCGCCTGCCGACAGACCAGAGGGAGTAGTACAAAGGCCGGGATTTCTTTCCTCAACCTCAACTTGTTTCACGATCCTCCCAAGTCATGAGTCAGAGCGGACCGCCTATTCTCTTGTTCTCCTCCTTGTTCCTTCTCACAGTGTCATTAATTCTCTGGAGGAATCCGTCCAGGGGATGGGCCCCAACCCACGAGTCCGGTCTGCCGAAACTGACATGAATTTTCCATGATGGAAAACGACCTCACTTATCATTTCCGCTCTTATTTACACCGGAGAAAGTTGCCGACCCGCGACCTCTTACCACCCCCTCCCCCTTCGCGACACCTATCAACGACTTTCTCCTCAGGCAATGAATTCTGCCATGTGACTAGGAGGTGCATCCTTTGCTTAAGTCAGGCAGTGGACTTGCAATACGGTGAATGAGCTGCGAGTTTCTTATAGCGATTGCTAGAGCCTGGCCATTGTACACCGTCACGGTTGGAACCTCCGAAGACACAAAGAAAAGACCAAGAGAAAGAACGCTTGGAGCGGCTGGATTTAAAAATTTAAACACCCTGCACATGTCCCACATCTGTTTTCGAGTCAGTGGAGCAATCGCAAATTGCAATCTGATCCACGGCGGAGATGAAACCTACTGGAACTGAAACCGGGAGTTGGGAGCGAGTAAATGCTATGGCGCTATTACACAAATGCAATGGAGCCATTTACCTTGTCACTTTGAATTTAGCGGAAGATCAACAACTCATATTCCTAAAAGTTTGTTCCACTCCTTGCGCAGCACAACCACTTAAATGTCAAATGTAAGTCGCATAAATCATCTCATGCAAAGGCAGACAAGACGGAGTTGGGAGGAGGAAACAACTTCCCTGGCTTTTATACTTTCGGGCAATGCAACCTCAATGGCGGTGTGAGTAAACGAAACCATTACGTAATGTGCCATTTCAATAAAAAAAACTTTATTCTATTCATTTGCCGCTGCTCTAGTATTTTCTCCTCCCGTATGTGGATATAATGAGCATAAAAATGTGTTGTTGTCGCTTTCAATCTCACTTCGAGGGATAAAAGCTCCTAGTTTGAATGTAAGAGCCATTTCCACAAGTCGGAATATACGCGAACCCAGATTATTTACTTGGATCAAGATGTATGCATTTCATGCATGTCATTCCCCGTGACTAATGTTCAAAACTTAGGTCTCGAAGCCAGTGTGCTTGAACCTTGAGGCAATTGTAGCTGATCAGAATACGCCTTTTTGGGACAAGCAAATTCAAGAAAATAACTTCAGAGTCTCGGACTAATGCCAGGCAGCCTTTCGTCAATCGAGCTTTGACTTATACTGTGAGGATTGTACAAACTTATGTTATCTCATGTAGTGAGTTGTAGTTATTCTAATGCCTGGGAAACGTCTCTGATTACATCGAGAACTACATACTGGGACACGGTTCATGGAACATTGCGCTCTGGTTGAAAACGAGAGCTGTGTCTTTATAATGGTATGGAGATAAAGATAAAAGCGTATCATGTGTACTTCCCCAGAAACTTGGAAGGAAATAATTTGTCAGGATTTAAGTTACGTAAGCCATCGACCCATGTGACTGTACACTTGGTAATTGCAGAGACATGTGTTCAGTCCTGATTTCTTTCAGATTCAAAATACGAGGTTTACATAACGAAAGTACGGTTGTATCCTACTGAATTCTCGACATTGCCGTATCAATCGTAATGTCAGTACTGAATTCTCAAAAATAGCGTTATGTCAGAACTGCATTCTCCAAAATAGCGTGTCAATTTTAATGTCGGTACTGCATTCTCAAAAATAGCGTGTCAATTTCAACGCTTTCTGCCAGAGCACAAGCGATAATTCATACTAATTAGAATCCCTGTTTCAACACATTAATGCAAATTCACATTTGATTTATAAATGTAATTCCGCTTCAATTCGTCAAGAGTGTTAACTAACTAATAATTCAAAATCACATGAACATCACCTCAGTCATGAGCTCCAATTCGATATTCTCAGCCCACTTCCTTGTCACTTCTTACGTAATACAGTAACAATGACACTTTGCACTAAAGTCAGTCGACACTTATTTTGCCCCAGGGGATCGAACAATTTCTCCTGAAGCGGAAAACAACCCCGTGATTTGATACTTCCCACGTGAAGGGTCAATTCGCAACACTTGATTACAAGCCGGAGCGACTGAACAAAAATAGAATAACAAAGCTTTTACGACCAGAAGCGTCACGAAAGTTAACTCACGCAATCCTTCTTGAAAACTCTCGACAATTATTGCACCTGAGTTATTCTCTATATTCGCTTCACTAGAGCCTCATGCTTTCAAAATTATTCACGCTTTCCAAGAATTAAGTACCTTTGTGTTTTTTTTGCATCTCTCACACTGATCACCACACAACCTGGTGCTCTCGAGCACACCTGCAGCGAAATTAAAATTCAAACACAGGCCACCAATCTTCCTCTCTTCACACAAAACCAAAGCCAAAGTGCATAGCAAGCCTGCAACCAAATTGAAATGCAATGCACCAGGTTTCCTCCACAGATTCGTGCGAAAATCACCAAAAAAGAGTATACTCTTTGCTCATCGACTGCCTTCTGCTGTCTGTCTCCTGGCCACAATCTCACCAAGGTACTGAATTTGTAGAACTCACGTGGAGATTTCCAATATCAATTCCTTCTTGCATATAAAGTTGACAGCTGTACGTACTGCGTACTTGCCTTGTGTAAAACTTGCTTGCCTCTGGCTCTTCTCCTCTCTATTGAAATTGAAATACACGAAAATTGACGAGCCTCATGGATTGTGTAAGCAGGGAACTGGAGCTGATTTCATTGACGTTACTCCATGTTTACCACGGGCTGGAAATGACAGATGAGGCATGTAATCACGTTCCTATTCCTGTCGTCCTATCATTTCTTGATAGCTAATCCAGCAGTCAATCCAGTCAACTTATGCTTGTGCACACACCCGGTGGCATAGAAAAGCCCCAAACTGTAAGTTCACCTCCTGATTCTGATATTCAGTCCAAAACTTCACATGAGTACACGTAACACTTGGACCCAACACCGGTAATTCAATCCAAAGCATCAACCACAGAGCCTTCACAACCCAGGATTTTCCCAACAGTCTATACCGGCACAAAGTCTGCAATTTCGTAATCACCTCTGTCTTCACTGTGTACACGCAGTATACGAACCGTTACCTCCCGGTTTGCCGGCGGTACATTCGCGAATTTTAAAAATAGCAAAGGAATTGCAAAATCCTCACCATTTGTACCGTTTGCCCCACGAACAGAAAGACAGAATGGGTAAACACAGACACTAGTGTGGAGAGCAATATTCACCTCTCACATTTGTCTGACACCAAAAAGACGAGTAACTGGCATGAGGAATTGGAATCTGCTCGAATGAATGCGTTATATAATCATGTCTCCACCTCCGGAAAAGAGATACAACATGCGATCAAGCGAATGGTTTCTGTCCCCAGTCCTCGAATACGTAACGTAGTACGCAGCACTGCATTAACTGTGTTGGAGCGAGAGGGAAAATTAGTAAACGTAAACGTGCTGACGATCTGTCCTCTTGATAGATACCAAGTTGTTTTGCCTACTCAGATTGCTGCACACGTACGGAGAGGAAGGAAGGGTTGCCGCAGGCAATTAACACGATTCCTCGAAGGTAAATTGCAGTGAAATGCTACGCATGCCAGGGCTCCACTACCACTACCTGTTTACATGACATAAAAGCAGAGAACCCACGTCTTTAAGTAAACATAAGCTATTAGCTGCAGCGACCATTCTAGTGCCTAGGTAGCCGTAATTTGGCTTGCCTCTGTACCAGTTTAGCGTTGGCCTAGTTCATGGCTTGGTCTGTAATGGTTGTATGCGTTACTTGATATTGTGAATCCATGCAGTTGATGGATTCGAAGCAAATAGGATCGCATGTGTCGCATTGGAGATTGGCTCTACTGGGTGGATTCATATGCTTATCTGCATTTCCTTTCCCTTGGCACCGGTACTACTGGCTTCTGAGTGGTAAATTACGTTGAAATAACACCGGCTTTTGAGTAGGTGAAGAACTGCAGGACGACGGCGATGGAAGGAAGGATAAGGACTAGAACACGGTGGTTCGTTCACTCTTTCCGTATCCTAATCGCGAAAGCGTGGAGTAATACGGAAAGCCGTAACAAACACACTTATAAACACGTTCACACTACTAATGCGAACATAGGCTGAGAGATTAGCGTCAGCACCTCAGGATTTGCACTTGGCAACGAGGAATTTAGTTTCAGGCTCCCAGGCTACAGTTCTGGATCGTCATCACCGGAAGGTTCACCTGACTTAGGGCTTTAGACTTGAACACAACGGTGGCTTACTAAAGCTAAAGGGGTAATCGTTATTTCATTTTCAAGTCATTAACGGGCAGAAATTGCTTGGTCAGCATCCCAAGCGTGCGTGTTCCATGGAGATTCGACTACGCATTGGCTTTGCTGCAAGCCATGCCACGGTATGTAACTTGTTGGGACGAGGATCTTAAGATACTGAGGAGAATTGTGCTATTGTTAAATCTTTCTTGAAGTTCAACGCCTGATCGACAGCTCAAGGTTGGTCCGTGTTGGGTGGACCATGATGGACAAAAGAGAATGGAGGAGTTGAGTATGCCAAAGTCATGAGTTCCAGAATGACTGGGATATTGGGGTGGAAAAAACTGTGGCAAAAAATGTGATGATGAAGAACTAATTGTTAGCACTGGATCTTTGATATGGCTCATTCCGAGTATTGGACCTTTGATATGGCTTGAATTCCTGCGGTGCCCAAGTGACGTCTTTGTGGCAATTAACTAGGCGATCAGGTAAGGTTGATGTGGTAGTTCAGCTGTGCGGCGTATGGTAGACGATGTAAGATCTTTGAGTTTTAGAGTCACATGAAGGATTCATTTTCTTCAAGTCCAAGAGCCAAATTGCAGCGAGTCAAACTCCATGTGGTGACACACTAAGTAACCCATCCATAAAACAGGCTATGAGTTGCCATCCTTTGTCAAATAAAATCCGTCGTGTATCCTCCGCATGCCAAACATGAGATCGTTGGATGAGGCTGGAACGAGACCGGAACTTGACTGTGAAAGGACGGAAAAAACGTTCCAAGACCTCGTTTGGCACAATCGATTTTCACCATCCAAGCCAACGTCTCCATCATCCCAGTATTCAGCACCGGAACAGTCACAGTGTACTGGTTAGATACAGCATGTGAAAGAAGATGTAATTTGATAAATCTGGGGATTTAGTCGACTTAAATCAATCATGATCAGTGGAGACGGGGCCGATAATACGGAATTTAGCTCCTTATTGTGTACAAGCTTGTTACTAGATCATGAAAGGCATTGTCGGATTCCGTCCCCAGTTCCTTCCACATCCTGTATTGGAATTGGGAAATGACGTTTTTTCATCCCTGCTTCTTACAGCCATTCGCCTACTCTTTTCAAGACCAAGGGGAGGGCTCCAGACACGGGGAATTAAATTACTAAAACAGGGCTATCAATCCTCGAAATGAGTTTACGTTCCCAAGTCTATATGCGATACATTTCAGCGATTTCTTTTATCCAGAAACGTTTGCGACAACCGTTACTTTTTCAGCGGGGCTGCTCCTTGCATAAAAAAGCAGAGGCTTTTGCTGTAGATGTGATTGCATGATATAAAATATTCTATCCAGGTCTTCATCAAGCGCTGTCTTCACGACACTTGCCAGACTAAGTATATGAGTTATGTAGAGAAGCGTGAACTCCATCATTGTCTACGCTTCCCACGCTTAAGTTAAACTGACCGCTGTCACGAAAGCGCTTACGTAGCTAAATCTACAAATTACATAATTGCTGAGTAAGCTTGAAGAACATAGGATATACCATTAGTAGTTTCTGTATCAAAATAAGATAATTGCTCCCAAGTGTTGATAATTAGGATTTTGATAACGCTGCACATCTTTTAGTATCGCATACCATTCTTCAGTTGAGACTAGGTGTCAAGTTAGCATCCAGTTAACGATCCAGTCACGATATTTTCATAACATTTAGCTCAAGTTTCTTGAAACTCCTTTGGAAGGACTATAAGCAGTCGAGCATGTGTGAGTGAAACTCCTGCGTTTTCTTATCGAAATGCAAACACAACCTTGGGCTTATCACCACCAACTTTTCCAGCAACCTTAAACCTTACACGGTGGAGGCCCACGGAAGGAGAAGAGGGCGTCAAATTTTGCAATTCAAATCACTACAAAGCACTTGTTACCATGCGTGTTAACTTCCCGATCTACAAGTTCAATTCAGCACGAAATCCCGCACGGAATAGCTGTTTCCATGGTTACCATGAGCCAAATCTTACCTGAGGGCCACCTACGCCTGGAAAATTCCCGCTAAAGTTCACACCGTACCTCAGCTCTACCCTCCCCTCACTTGAATTTCAAACACCCCACCTCCCTGACTTGTTCCCACAAACATTGATACCCAGAATCCCTGCAACCGTTACCACGGTCAGGAACCATCAGAACCCGGAACACCAACTATCGATTACTCCAAACCCATTGCACAAAAGAAAGTCAACTACAAAGTACCGTCCACACTCCTGTTATTTACCACTAGGCAATGCATCAAACCCAATGTATAGGCGAAGACCTTGCTTTTGGCCATTCCTATGAAGCTTTTCTCAACCACCATTGCATTTCATTGTTCCCAACTCACAGCTTTTCCTTAATGCCGTCCTGAACATTTCCTCGAATCTTCCACACTGCGTTGCGTTCTCAGCTCTGCATTTCCTTTCTACAATCTTTGCCCTGATGGAAAAATGTTCCCGGATCGGAATTCAATGAAAAGTGGTTTTACACTTTTGTATGCTCAGTTGCATTCCCATTCTGCGCTCAGCTTCTTTGAGTTGGGTTCCCTCAGTGGATTTATCGCTACGAGATTTCGATTGTGAGAAAATTCTAGACTCTCTTTCAACTTTCAACCTGCGGTATTTCCATGATGAGTCACGATTCCGAGTGTTCACTGTTCACCCCCCCCCCCCCCTCCTTGAGTTGATCCACAGGCTGACGAACCACAAGAAATGATTTCCACACCAAATCATCTTCACCTCCTGCTGTCTCTCTCCTTGCACTCATGCACAAGGAAGCCAAAGAGAGAACTTGAAGCCTGTAGAGGAAAGTATTCTAACTGGCTTATGTTCGTTGTGAGAATTTGTGAGAGGGATGGATCACGATGTGGAGGTGTAGACAACATGTGCACTGGATGCTTAGTGGATGGCACCAGTACAGCCGGGTGGTTAAGTAAAAGATTGTGTAATATGATTCCGTGTCAAGAGATTAGCGAGAGAGACAAGAGCGAATCCGGTGTGAGAAGTTGGAAAGAAGAAAGGGGTTGAGAGAGAGAGAGCGGAATGGAGAAGAATGTGGTAATATTATCAAGAAAGAAAAAGAATTATATCTATACAAGGAACAGGGGAACCGTCCGACCCAGACGAGGAAACAATAAATATTATGGCGACATCCGACACGAGAACCATTATAGACTCGACTTCTAGAATTACAACACAGCCTTCCTTTGTTCACCCAGACCTGCCAAATGAGCAAGCCAAAGGGTAATTGCAACCACGCAGTGTTATTATCCGAACAACTCTCGGCAAGAAATAGGAGAAGTGTGACAGCATCATGGCCGTGGTAGCAGCCCCATTCCATTGTGGTCGTAAAGCAATGGACTGCATCAGAACTGGTTTGAACTGCATACTGGCTAACTTGAACTTCTGTAGTTGACTTGTGTTATTTGAACTGGATATAAGGAAAGGAGTGTATGAGGAGGATGAAGAGGGCTCGACATTAGAACCGGACATGGTTACCAGCTCGGAGCTACGGATGAGAGAATGTGACAAGAGGAAGAGAAAGAACACAGAGGAGCAAACACAATCATCCGGTGCAATAAATTATTTAGTAGTGCTAATGAACAAAGGAACCTAACGCTTTCAAGTATCCAAACTTATATTTCAAATTAATAATTTATTGCAAAATTAGTGGCACAACCAGTCCAGTCGAAACAATACAAAAGGAGTGCCGTCACTGCCGTGAGTAAATAAAAGCATCGAAAGGGTTTTCGGCTCGTTGGTGACGACCACAGTATGGCAAATGGCGTCTATCTTCACGTGCTGGAAGGTTCGTCAAGAGGCTCTTTTCCTATTTTTGCTATGCTTATTGTTGTTTCTTTCTGGAGGGTACTTGAGCAAGCTGATATTTAATTGTTTTATTTTTGGTGTTAGGACGTCCATTATTTTCCATATACTTCCATGACGCTTCTAAGTTGCTGAAGATTTCGTGAAGCTTATCAATTTTACAGGTAATCAACATTTAAAATCCCAAGGTATTTATTTCCTACGGAAACTAAAGTATTGCAGACCTAGACCTCCTTGCGAGTCAGGGAGAAAGTGGTGAAAGTCGGAGGGCGTGAGCCCAAGAATCCTCGCCTTGTTGACTACCATACCACGGCATCTTGTCAGATACCCGAAGAGGGCTGGCAGATAACAAAGACGAAGAGGGCCGATAAGCTGGAAATTGTAAAGAAAGTTAACTAACCGTGATGCTGGAGGAAGGAGAGAAGGTTCACGGGGTTTTTACCCAAAAAGATTCCCAGATTCCCTTCCCTTGTCCAGCATGGGCCTGAGAAAAGATGTAGGATTAGAACTTCGTACAGAGAATGATGAAACCCTACTCGGAGAAAGGATCCACGGCCCACATTCCTTAGCACATTAGCAGGTCTGAGCTAAGCTCATGGGATATCAGAGTACTCCAAGGGAGGAGGGCGGGTGACCTGACTCGGAGAAAGTGGTGAAAGTATGAAAAGTCAGCATGTGTGCCCAAAGTGTCTCATGTCTGTTGTTGTGAGGAGGAGGGATTTGTATATACGGGAATAATGACGGAGAGGAGAAGAGCAAGATGATGATATTTCGTCCAGTTCAGTGAATATGGCTCGTTGTGGAGTAGTGCGTGTCAAAAATAATACAAGCTGAGCGAGCCAAGTGAATTGGTGAAAGCGATTGAAAATTCCACCGAGCGAAAAGATGACTCAATATAAAAGTGGTAGTGAAGAAGAGGCGAACATAAAAAAATTCTCTCCAGTCAAATCTCTTTCTCCTCTCTCTCTCCAACAGCCTGTCTCCAGTCCTTTCACCCGTTTCGTACTTCGACTACAAGAGCGTGTACAAAAGAACCAGTTTTTCACCACGCACGAAACACTGATTCAGCAACAAAATTTAAAACCTTATACAGTCTCCTTACAGAGCTCAACAATCGAATCTGAAGGACGAGTTGTCGCTGAGGAATTGGACAAGTAGGGAATTGCAGTTTCCATTTTCATGTCTTGTGCACCAGCCCATGTTGCTTTCACTCCGTCCAATAATTCGTGCTTTCACCGCTCCAGAACTGAAATGGCAAACCGATATAGAGACTGGAGACAAAATCAAGAAATGAGGAATGCACAACAACCGTACCAGAACCTATTCACCGAAAGGCTGTAGACTGCCAGAAAAAAAACTCCCATTGGTGTACCATATCATTCTTTTGAATCTGTTAGTGCTGGGCCCTGAAGGAAATCCGACGCAGGGAGGGAAGGAACGACTATTGCCAACTCGTGCAATCTCCTCTTCCTCTCACAGCCTCCTCCAATTTAAGGAGATGTGTGCCGCCGCCGCGGCCAGACTGACCGAACGTCTGAAACGATGGTAGGTACAATGGGAATGGATTATGGCCAAAGTGACTGTGGATGGCGGACGAGAGGAAATGAAAAAATGGCATCGCAACCAAAAGACGAGCAGTGGAAATGATTGTGTTTATCCTGACGTGGGAGGGCGGAATAAAATTCTTTTTCTTTCCTTCATCTACCCTTTTATTTGCCCTCGTAATGGTAAACATACACGAAGGCTATGATCTGTGAAATAATAGAAAGCAAACATACTATACGATTTCCACAGCACCACACGGCTCAAATCCCCATAGCTCCGAACTCACAGTTCCGTGTCCATCCAATCTCAATGACCCTTGATCTTTTAACGGGGCCTTGTACTGTAGAAAGAGGTAGAGAGAGAGCACGAGAGAGGCTCTCTCCTGACTAAATATTAAGTGAGACATGGACCATTTCATCGCCAGTTCGGAACGAGAAAGGATCAAAGGGATTTTTTATTACATGAAACAGGATTTGAACATGCGCCTATAAATTTATTATGCCCAACTTTTCAACTTTTCAAGTTTTCCTTTTGAATAACTTGTTATTATTTAGCTCCATGATTGGAAAACCTGAGCGTTTTGTGCTTGAAAACAAGTTTTATTATTTGTTTTCAAGTACCTGGTCTCGAACTGGTAATGGGTCTTTGCTGCAACTGGTCGCTCTGGCGCGGTTTCTCCACTGATTTAAATTCAAATTGGCGCTGTAAAAATATTCCATTTCCTCTCTATATTTCAGTCGCATGATGACGTATTGTAAAGAAGTAATTGTGTTTTACTGTGGCCTAATACGTTAAAGGGCATTGTATCCCCTCTTTGCTTATTGGTCACACATGATTGCTTTAGAGCCCGGGAGTTTTTCAAAAAGATTCAGAGAAAGACCCCGAATTACAAACTTGCCGTCTTCATTATTTGCTAATGTAGCCGATATTTAACCTTTTTACAGCAAAGGTCGCATTTCTATTGTAGACTTCGAACCCTCGAACTGTTTCCCGCTCCAGTCCCCACTAAATTTCGACAAAGAGGCCACCATGACACAAGACCTGGTTACATGACATGCTGTCAACTCACCAAAGTTCAGGAGCAGAAACCACCTTCATTCTACATGTTCCATGGCTGTCAAAAAGAGAAACCTAGGAGAAGTCTCAATAGACCATGGTCCATAATCAAGGGAATAGAAGTTTCTGACAAGCACTCATACGCATACACACTTGATCCGTTGAAGGAGTTCGGGGAAACCATTTGGCATTCATGCTTTCACTCTCTCCTTCATGAGTTATTACCCAGGGCTATTAATGCCCGTTAGCTCGCATGAGAGACACCCATGAAATCACGCTTGGGTTTGCATTAATGAAAAGGGATTGTCGTCAGCACAAATTATTTCTCACACCTTACTGTTGGACAGACGATGTACCAGCTTTACTTGCTTAACAGCGCCATCATAGCCTAGGCTGTTCTTCTACTAGTTTTACTTCTAACTTGGTGACAACAGAGGGGAAAATGATGTGCATCCATCGCTGGCCCATAAACTAAGCCTATGTTGAGAACACCCACGCAACGATGCTACAAAGGGCGGGAAATATAAAAATTATTTAATAATGAGTCACAGTGATGAAGACTATGCAAAACTTGAGCTGATTTAGACGCTGCCTCTGTGGTGAAAGTCTACTTTCACCGGTATTGTGCACGAAGCCCTGGTATTGTATCGCGGGTTGTTGGAATCCTCCACCGGGCGAGGAACAATGGCGACCATCTAAACCCACCATCATTTACGTTTCTGTCCATGAATTATGCAATGGTTTCGCTTCATCCATCCTTC